>PVIH01010058.1:0-53099 GCA_004025045.1 Sigmodon hispidus
TTGTTCAGCTGTGAGGCTCAGTGCCTTTTCTCAGAACAGCACCAATTCAGAGATCTTTCTGTATTTCTGTGACTTCAAGGCCTAACAACCAGACAGTAGTAGCTCACACCTTTAACCCTAACTCTAGGATTATGATGCAGAGTTGAACCCGAAAGTGAAACAGCTTGGCGAGGAAGATATTTAAGGCAGGCGTAGGCAGCTAACAACTGTCTGTAATTCCAAGATCTGACACCCTTACACAGTTATACATGCAGGCAAAACACCAATTCACATTAAAAAAATAAATATAAAAAAAAGAAACCTCCCTGCTTCATCAGAGCTCCCTAGTGCTTTGAGTTGTGAGTTTCTCTGTTGCTTTAAGAACTTAATTTGACTGTTAGCACTCAGGAACATGGACTGTGCAGTGACTGGAATCTGTCTTTGTGGGCCATGCCACTCATGCTTGGCTCTAAAATAAACTCTCTTATCCCTTTTGAGATGAGAGCTGTGTTTCTTCATCAAGAAGTTCTTTCCAATGCCAGCATGACTATGGGTCTTTACCATTTATTTTAGAATCATTTTGTGTTGATATGTGGAGACACAGGACAGCCTTTCATGACTATTTGTGTACCTGCCAATGTACAATGTTTGTCTTTTTTCAGAGGCTGGCTGTCTATTGGGTCCATGTGTGAGCTCTGTGTGTGTTCAGACAAGGAAGTCCGTGAGGACCGTGTTACCAAAGACTCCTGTTTTTTGTTCTAGTTTTCTCTTTCTGTTCTTTGGTCATGAAGGCATTATAGGGATTATTTGGCAAGACCAGAGGTCATTTCTCAGCAGTAGCATGAATGTGCTCAGCTCTTAGAATGAATTCCAGGAAGTCTATCCCTATCTTGTATCTCTTCTCTTTGGGGACCCCTGGTGAGTCCCTGAAGCCTGAGTCCTTATTTGTGTGTATATGTGTATGTCATTTCTAGGAAACAAATTTCTGATAAATTTGAAATCCTGCCAAATCTCCAGGACTCAAACAAACAAACAAATCAACGTGCCTAATGTAGATGGAAAAGATGCTGGTGAATAAAATGTGAATAAAATGTGCAGTTGAAGAAAACCTGAGGCCAGAGTCTTGGTTGTCCAGAAAGCCAGCAGTGAAGAGGGCCGAGGCCCTGAGACCATCTCCTCACACAGCTGATTACTGCCACCTCCTAGCAACAGACCCAGGAAAACCTGTTAACCACAACAGGGCAACAGACTGGCTTTCCTGGTGGCTCCGTGGGAACCTGGAGTGCCAGTCTCTCCCAAACCTCCAGAAAGCGTGACAGGAGACATAGGCTGTGTTGCTGTTGTCTTTAAGATTTGTTTATTTAGAGCATGAGTAATTTGTCCACACAGATGTATGTGCACTGTGTGCCTGGTGCCTGTGAAGGCCAGGAGAGGGCACCTCCTCCCTTGGAACTGGAGTCACAGATGGTTGTGAGCAGTCATATGGGTGCTGGGAATTGAACCCAGACCCTCTGGAAGAGCCAGACACCTGTCTTAACCTCTGAACCATCTCTCCAGCCCCAAACAGTTTTAACTCAGAAATATTTCCACGACCCTATTGTCCAGGTATCTCTCAACGAGGGATCCCTTAAAGCTGCAGTTTGCTCCTCCATCCCCAGGAGCAATAGCGCCACCTACAGCTCACTCAGAACTTGCCAGACAGTTCATTTGGAAACTAGGCAGAGCCTGGCTGATGAAATCCTGAGGAGGGTAAATCTCGCGGTATAAGCAAGCTTCTGGGAGAGTGGAAGGGTCATAGAGCCTCCCAGAGGGAGGACATGGCTAAAAACCCCAAAAGGGAGGCCCTAGATGGCTGTACTGATTCAGATTCAGAAACACTTCTAAGTGTAAGAGCTCAGCAACTAGGAGCACACGGTGCTGTGTGCTGTGTGGCAGTCGACTGAACTTCTGCTGCGACTCAGCTCCACGGGACCCGACTCCCTGGCTTCTTTAGGCACTGCACACACATCCATGCACAAACATGTTCTATTCAAAATAAAAGAGATACATTTTTTTTCTTGTTTTTTTCTTTTTCTTGTTAATTGATTGATTGATTGGTTGGTTTTTAAGTGTATGCGTGGTTTGCCTCCATGTATATGTCTGTGCATCATGTGGGTTTCGAGGGTCCACGGAGGCCAGAAGAGGGTCCCTGGAAACTGGAGTTACAAGTGCTTGTTAGCCCATGTGGGTGCTGGGAATTGAACCTGGGCCCTCTCAATAAGCAGTCAGGCCTCTCGCCAGCCCAGAAGCTTTTTTCATTGAGCATGGATGTCTTGAAGTATCTCTCATCAGGAGTTCCTTATTTATTACTACTGGATATTTACAGTTTTCAGATTAGCTTGTTCTGCTGAGCTGTTAACTCATTTAGAGTCAAGCAAAAGGGCTGTGGCTCCTTTGTAAACTTGGATCCTCTTCAGGATAAACATGCTGTGGTTCTACAAATGCTGCTGAAAAATATGAAAATTCATAATGTTCTGTATATTAATAATAAAGTTTTATTTTGAAAAAGATTATGGGATAATACTCTTATACACTGTAAAGACTTGTCACTAATAATGCTTTAATAACTCCTGACTGGCCAGTAGGCAGGCAGGAAGTAGAGGCTGGGCAACCAGAGGAGGAGAAAGAGGTTAGAGAGAGTAAGAGTCACCAGCCAGACACTGAGGAAGCAAGATAAGAATGCTGAACTGAGCAAAAAGGCTAAACATAAATAAGAATTATAGGTTGATGTAAGTGAAAGAGTTAGCAAGTAATAAGGCTGAGCCATAGACCAAACATCTTATTGTTAATATTAAACCTCTAAGCAGCTTGGGAACTCAGGCAGGACTGAGAAAAGCCAAGCAGGACAGAAAAACTTCTGGCTACAAATGGCAATCCAACATGGTACATCTATAGCCTCATAAAGCCTGAGAAAGCTTTAAAGGGCTCTGGAGGACAGAAACAGAGCCAAGCAGCTTCCTGGTTGTGTCTCTTAAGTGGGTTGTGGCACAGAGTGGCATACAGGCTTGGGCTGTAACATGGCGGGTTCCCAAAGTCTCACAGAAGCCTTGGTCAAGTACAAGCTGGACGCCACAGATTTAAGGTTTCTGTTCATATAGAATAGAACAAAAAGGGAACAGAGTCAAGAACAGCTTTCTGGTAGCAGCATTTTCTCAGGTGGACTATGCTGGTGGCCAGCAGAGCCCTTTAAGAGGCAGTTCCTGAATCAGCATTAAGAGGCCCTGGTGCCAAACATTTCCATGACATTCAGGAGCATCTTGCAGTGGTGCTCTATTTGGTGGCAGTGGGGACCCTAAAATTCTCCAGAATTTGGGTGGTAAATGTGGTTTCTGCCAGTACCTCTGTCCTGCAGGTAAACTCTAACAGACTAAGGAGCTGGGTGGAGCCAGCTACCATATCTGAGGCTTTAATCCCAGCCATAAGGCTTTAATCTCAGCCATGCTTTAGGAGATTAAAGGCTTGTGTTGTCAGGAAAAGGTAGAGATATACAGTAGAAGCCAATTCAGACCCACCACCTCTACATAGTTTACAATGTATGTAAAAAGATACATAAGCTTGGGAAAGAAAAAGGATGGAAAAAGTTCTTTAAAAGAAAGAATAAAAAATAAAAAAAATAAACCACATTAGCTCAACTATGTTCATAGCAGTATTATTTGTAATAGCAAGAACCTGGAAACAACCCAGATGACCTTCAACTGAGGAATGGATTGACAAACTGTGGTACATCTACACAATGGAGCCGTTAAAAAAAAAAAAAAAAAAAAAGTGATATCCTAAAATTCTCAGGTGAATGGATGGATTTGGAAAATATCCTTCTGAGCGAGGTATCACAAACCCAGAAAGATAAAGAGGGGATGTACTCACTCATTAGTGAACTTTAAACAAGAAGCAAAGAACACCCAACTTGAAAACCACAACTACTGAACAGCTTGGAATCTGAAGGACATCCAGTGAGTCCCAAAGGAAAAGAAAACAGAGATCTCCTTAGCTAACTGGAAGCATAAGGGGTTGC
Organism: Sigmodon hispidus; assembly: GCA_004025045.1. Taxonomy (NCBI): domain Eukaryota; kingdom Metazoa; phylum Chordata; class Mammalia; order Rodentia; family Cricetidae; genus Sigmodon; species Sigmodon hispidus. Next base: position 4,031 of record PVIH01010058.1, read on the forward strand.
AGCCAAGAAGTGGGAACAAATCACAAGAAAAGGAGATGATTGAGCGAGAGGAACAAGGAGAGAAAGAAAGAGATGAGATCTTCATAGAGGAGGCCAGTGTGGGGCTGGAAAGAGACCAGGTGCTAGGGAAACCTCCAAGAACTCACAGCATGTCCCTGCCTAGACCTCCAACCAATAGTGAAGGTGTTGCCTAAAAAGGACTTTCCCTATAATCAAATGAATAGCCACCCTAAGTGCCATCACAGAACTTACATCCAACAATGAACAGAGGAGAGGCAGGGATACATGGCTGAGCACTGGCCTGAGTCCCTGGTCCAGCTGATAAAGGGGGGGGGGCGGACTCTATATGAGCAAGGGGATTGAGATTACAAGGAAAATCCTCACAGTGATGGCCAGCTGGAGCTCTGGGGAGCTCACTGAATCAAGAACAGCCACTAGGGGGAACCATCAGGAAAAGGAACCAGGCCCTCCAAGGATAGGCAGCTGTCCACTGACATGGGCATTATGTGGAACCTCAAGGGGAGGGATCAGACTGTGCTTCTGTGCATGGACTGGTACTTCGAAGCCCATTCCCTCCAGAGGAACACATAACCCAGTCTTGATATTAGGATAAGGAAATCGGACTTGCCTGGAGTGGATGCTGAGTTAATCCACCTTGAGACCTCTTGCCCTTTCTGGGGAGGGGATTAGGGAGTGGGGAGGAGGGAGGCTGAAGGCTGACTGGGAGGGGCAGAGAGGGGGAAGGGAGTTGGAACAAGGAGATACATGGATAAAAAAAAGACTTTATTCTATAAAAATAATAAAAGAAATTATAGACAAGAGAATTGGAATTAAGACAACAATAAAAAGCATATAGAATGAAAAAAACAAAAAAATAAGCCACATAAAGATGGAATTTGCTCAGAGAGTCTGGATACTGTAAGTTATGTTGTCTTTGAATTTTTTGACTGCAAAGAAACAAGAGCTGCTAAGAGACATTTGATTATAAATGCTGCTAGATTAACCTATTTATTTTTGAAAATATCTTGACTTCAAAACTTAAGTCAAAAATATGTTACTTTGAATGAGAGGCTTTATATTTCCACAGAAAATAAGAGGCTGTGGATTCATTCCAGGTTAAGAAAAAATGGGTTTAATCTATGGAAGACCCCTTGCAAAATCTCTGATGGGAACAGATAACCCAACATTTCAGAGTACCTGTGTTATAGTTTCATCTGAGTTCTGCAAGTTCTTCAAGGCTGCTGGTTGAGATGATCCAGCCTCCACTCCACTCAGGACTTGTCCATAATCCTGAATTTTCTTTGGGTCCCCAGAAGATTCCTAGCATCCTAAATCAGCAGGCAGTAGTCTAGAGAACTATACCCACATTCCCAAAAATGAATTATGGATGTTTGTTTTTGTTTAGAATGTTGGTTACAAGTTGTTATGAATAATGGTCAGGAAAAAAAAACTACTCAAAGGATATTAGATTTGAGGTTCTTGTTTTAAAAAGAAAAAAAAGGGGGGAAATGTGGGATAATGTTCTTGTATAATGTAAAAATTTGTCATTGGTATTGGTTTAATAAACACCAATTGGCCAGTAAGCAGGCATGAAGCAGAGTGTGGTGGAAATGTTCTCTGTATGCTGTAAATAAAGTAACTGTTTTGGCCCATGGAGAGCACCACAGCAATAGGCAGGAAATCAGAGTAGAGACAGGTAGGAGGAGGCCGGAGTCAGTCAGTCTCTGTCCAGCCCACCCCTCCCAGGAAGAACCACGTAAAGAATCCAGGTGGGCCATGGGCCAGGCAATGGGTTGAATTAAGATGAAAGAGCTAGCTAGTAATGTGCTTGAGACACAGGCCAAACAGTATGAAATTAATATAAGCATCTGATTCATTTCTTTGGGGAAAAAGCCACCGCAGGCAAGGTCCGAACTTCTGGCCCAAATGGGCCTGGAAATCTTTTACAACAGTGACCAGATTAGGGAAATTCTGGGAAGAGAAGAGGGAGAACAGGAGTTGCCAGCCAGCTGCAGAGGAAGCAAGACTAGAATGCTTGCACTAAAGCAAAGGCTCCAAGCTACATGGCTAGACACAGATAAGAAATTATGGATTCATTTACGTGTCAGAACTAGATAGAAATATGTTTGAACTACTGGCCCAGAAGTTACTATTACATTAAGCCTCTAAGTCAATTATTTGGGAAGCAGATGCTGGGTATTTGAGAGTTCCAGGCTAGAACAAAAACATCTGTCTGACTACACTTGATCTCATGTATCTCAGGCTTGCCTCAAATTTACTGTGTAGTTGAGGTGAGTTAAATGGCTAATCTTCCTGCCTCCACCTCCCAAGTGCGAGGATTACAGCTGTGTGCTGCCACATCTGTTTTTGTAGTACTGAGACTCAAACCCAAGGCTTTGAGCATGTTAGGTAAGTGCTCTACCAACTGAACTACCCAGTCGCCTAACAGTGTGAGTTTGTATGTGTTCACATATGTGGTGTGTATGTGTGAGATGTGTATGTATGTATATACACAGTCTGTGTGTTGTTTTATATGAACAAGTATGTATGCAGGTATATGCCCATGTGTGCATATGGTATGGTAGCCAGAGGCCAATGTCTGGGGGTCTTCAGGTGCTCCTCACCTTATCTTTCAAGACACAGCTCTCACCTGGAACTCCCCAATCAGCCAGGCTGTGTAATTATCCCTAGGGATCCACCTGTCTCTGCCACACCACCACACCTGGCTTTATTTGTGTGCCAGACATACAAACTCAGATTCTCATGATTATGTAGCCCTTTCCTGACCCAGCCAGCTCTCCCCGGACCCAGTCTCTCTCCCCATCCTATAACATTTTTTTTTTTTTATTCAAACACTTTTATTTATTTATTTGCCTTGGTGTTTGCCTGGAACTGGAACTACAGACAGTTGTTAGCTGCCATGTGGGTGCTGGGAATTGAACCCGGGTCCTCTGGAAGAGCAGCCGGTGCTCTCAACCGCTGAGCCATCTCTCCAGCCCCATAACATTTTTTTTTTAAGACAGGATTTCTCTATGTAGCCCCAGATCCCCTGGAACTTGCTCTGTAAACCAGGTTGGTCTCAGATCCTCAGATCCTCCTGCCTCTGCCTCCCAAGTGTTAGGATCAAAGGCATGTTCCACCATTGCCCACCCCTATAACAACCCTCCCAAATCAAAATAACATAAGTAGGGCAGGAAAGATGGCTCAGTGATTAAGAGCATTAGCAGCTCTTGCAAAGGACCAGAACTCAATTCCCAGCACCCACATTACAACTCACAAGTTTCAGAGGACCCAGCGACCTCTTCTGGCCTCTGTGGGAATTGCACACATGTGGTATATAGGCATACATGAAGGCAAAGTGCCACACAGTAAGTTTTTTTTTTTTTTTTTAATTAAGCTTTTCATGAATTAGAGAAAAATCAAGAGAATTACAAATAAAAACTCAGGAAATCAGTAGTGGAAAAGAAATTCCATAAGAAAGTAGGAAATGCCAAGCCTGGCTAGACACTCCATGCAGCACTATGGAGAGAGAGTGGGGTGCGGCCACTGCACAGAGGCTGGCCTAGCTTAACTAGCAAGTTCCAGCTATGCAGCAAGGCTCTATCTCAGAAAAATCAACAAAATGTGTGTGTGACTTTGAGGGAGACAACAGAGGTCATGGAGTGCTGGTAACACAGAAAGGAAGGTCTGTGCTGACCCTAAGACTATAAAAATAGCGCACACACATACACCAGCAAAACACAGATACACACAAAATAAACCTTTAAAGAAAAATCGAGACTACAGAATACAATGAACAATCTATATCAACAGTTGGGTCCAGCTGGATCAGACTTCTAGACACAGTCCAAGATACACACACACACACACACACACACACACACACACACACACACACACACACACACAGTGTGCCAAAAGCTGGGGTCAGGAGAGCCACCAATGACACATCTCTTCCTGCCCCTCACTCGGAGAAGCAGAGAACAAGTCAGCAGAGACCTTCTGACATCATTAGAGCTCAGATATCTGCTCCCCCTCAGCAAGACACACTATGGGAGCATTTCACATCTGACCACACACATGCCAGTCCATAGCCCGCACAAAGCCCCACCCCTGCTGAGGGGCAAAATGTCTACATGCCAACATCAGGGCCTCCAGGCAGTCTCCAATCCAGTTTAGATCTCAACATAGCTCCACACTGGGCAGCTCAAGTCTCATGTAACTCCCGCTCCAGGAAAATCCAATGTGTCCCACTCATATACACATACACACAGACACGCCACTCTACATTAATTGAAAGTAAAATCTTTAAAAGAGACAGAAAGGGACAAGATATCACCAGAGTCTTTATTCAACAGCAGCTTGGAGCTGATGCCCCATCCTCTGAGAGCAGGCACTTCCCCTTGATCAATTCACTTCTGGGTCTTTGCAGGCTCCAGCCTGATGTAAGAAAGAGCAAGCGCCCTTTTATATGTACTTGTACACCACCTTGGAGGGTACAGTCTGAAGGTGGAGTCGCACAGGACACTTGTAAAAGTGTGACAACAGAGTCTCAGTGTAGCCCACAAGAAAATAGAATTTTTGTGGTGGGAGCTGCCTCAGGACCAGGGCACAGATGTCCACTTGGTTGGCCCGGCGCTTCAGAACGATCTGGTCAGCCAGGCAGCCTGGAAAGGTACCCAGCATGAACTTTCGAAGGAAAACATCCTCCACGGTTCTCTCTGCAGCATGGTCTTCTCCATCCAGGTTAGCTGAAGAGGATGCCACAGAAGTCAGCCATGAGATCTGTGCAGACTCCAGACCACACATTCAACAGGACAGGACACTCAGTTCTATCCCTTGCCCACAGCCATTTCCCTTCTCTCCTAATAGTAACTAACATCTTCAAACTCAAAGCACAAGGACATCAATACGGCGGAGCAGGTAAAAAGTCTAATGGCCTGAGTCCATCCCCAGAGCACGCCTTCAGAAGCCAGATGTGCTTTCCATGTTGGCTGCCTTTGAGTCCCTCTGCTTGCACCGGTGTAATCCCAGTAAACTCTTTCATCCACACCTCCCACAAAAAAGCCAGATACACTGGCACACCTGTGAGCCCAGCACTCTACAGCAAGATGACAGGTGGAGACAGAATAGTCCCAATGCCTGGAATGCAAACCATAGCAGACACAGAGAGACAACTGACTCCTGAAAGCTGCCCTCTCATCTCCACGGGCGCACCACAGCACACATGTGCATGCACTTGTACACAATACAAACTTAAACGAAATCAAAGCACCGCATTATTTCCCCAATCAATCCTTTAAGTTAGTACTGTCTTCATCCTCCCTTTACAAAAAGGCTGAGACAAGCTGGAGCACAAAGGTGGGTACGGCCTCCATCTACATGAAGCCTCTTTTCCGTCTTCCTCAGTCACATGAGTAATCCCGTGGGCCTCACAGATGGAGTCACTGCCGACTTCTGAGACTAGGTCTATTGGGACTTCAGCTTCCACCTGTGGATGGAGCCTCAGTAAGAGCCCGGGGACCTACAGCCATGCAGTATATATTGGAAGGGGCTGGGCATTGAACCCAAGAACATGTATTTTAAAAGTTTCACATGAGCATCCTATTGAATATTATGGTGAGAACTCTCACGCTGAACAAAATCCAGAACCTTATTGGTTCACAACAGTTATGTTCTACATTCACTACACACTGAGCTAGTGAGTTCAGAGACACGGCTCTGCTAGTCCCCCACCCCCCACCCCCCACCCCCACCCCAAGGAACTGCTAATATATATAGCTGACTCATTAATATTGAGCTCTAACAACTCAGGCCCAGGTAAAGTTTATCTAACAAGCATTTTCTTCTTGAGCTCACAGGAATACCAGAGAGCATTAAAGGGCCATATCCCAAACATAAGGCACAGTAATGTGGCTCTAGATTACCAAAAGAGCACATTTCACAAAATAAGCTTGTTCCACCGCAGCTGGGAACCCACAGGTAAACCTGCTCTGCCCACATCCCTGAATGACCTTGAGTGACTCTGAGGTCACAAATAAAGTTTCATCAGTGTTAAGAATATGCAAAGGCCGAGAAGCTGGGCAGACAGCTCATTAGGTGTACAGTGTACTGTACTACTGTGAGGACTCACAGGTGTCACAACAGTGGGTACCAGCATCTGCAATCCCCATGCTCCTACTGTGAGATGGAAGGCAGAGGCAGGAGAATCCCCAGAAACTTTGCATGCCAACTAGCCTGGCACACATAGGTGGGAACAATAACAACAAAAAAACCCTGTCTCAAACAAGATGACGGCACGGACTGCCTGAGGGTGTCCTGACTGTACATGCATGCAGTGTCATACATGTACACCTGCACTCACGCATAAACTGTATACATGAACACATGTAGAGACATTTTACACATGAATACCACATATACAGGTTATTATTCACCAGATTTGGGAGTTGAAACTCCAGTATCTCAAATAAAATAAATAGACTGATGATGTGGTGCATACCTATACGCACAGCACTGAGAAAAATGAGACAGAGGTATGTGAGTTCCAGGCCAGCTTGAGGTACACTGCCAGACTCACTTAAGGATAATTATGCAGGCAAGGGTGCCTGTTTGATTCCTGGGACTCTTATGGTAAAAGGAGAGAACTGGCTCTGACAAATTGTGCATGTGAGCGAGTGAGCAAGTGTGCGAGCGAGCGTGTGCACACACACACACACACCATGCATGAAGAAATGTAAACAAATAAGAAAAATAAAAACTAGGGAGAAGAGGAAGAGAAAATAGAAGTCTGCAAATGAAGACTGGCTTTGGTACATTTGTGCACGGTTTGTGCTTTTGTGAATGCCACATTATTTAGGGCACCTTCTTCTCTGGTCTAGGAGTCTATATAGATTTCACTACCTCTACGTTATTACACATGTCTGTAAATTATGGCTGACCACATGCAAATGTGTTCTCTCAAAAAATGTTCAAATTCCTTTCAACATCTTAGTCTATGGTCATTTTGTAATATTGCAGGTGTGCTCCCTCACTGGACAGACGGAGGAACCCAGGAGTTAACAACCAAATCCTATTTCCATTCAGTTATGTGTTGTTTAGTGACCCCCAAGGACGACCTGCTTCTTCATCCTCCACCCAAACAGTGGTTACACGCCCACCAAGATTTCATTTGGGACCTGGGGCTGGTCTTCATTCTTAAGGGACACTGCTGCACTTTACTAATCTTTACTCATCTTTCCAGCCCCATAACTAAATGTCTTTTACTTTTATTTTGTTTGCTTTATTTTATTTTTTAATTTCTCACTACGGAAATCTGGCTGACCTTCAACTCGAGATCCACCTCCCGAGTGCTGGCATTAAAGGTGTTCGCCATCACACCAGGCTCGTTAAGCAAAAATTCGGGTCTTAGCCCTAAAGAGCAAGTTAAAGTGTCACCCGTGCCACTTTTCAGTCAAACTGGGTGGTGGTCCTTCCCAGGAGCCCTCACCTGTGTGCAGCGACAGCCAGCCCTTTCGGTGCGCGATGTGGTGCGGAGCGTGTGCCTCCTCGTAGCTCACCGGCTTGTCCCCCTTGGCCACGCGGACTCGCGCCGCCCGGTTCTAGGAGCAAAGGGACCGTGGAGGGGCAGCCGCCCATGCCCCTAGCCCACCCAGCCCGCGGGGCGGCCTGCTGCACTCACCTTGGCACAGACCGCCGAGGTGTGCAGGGCGCGCCAGGTGCACGGCAGCTCCCGACTGCAAGCCAGCACCTGCGGAGAGAAGGGGAGTGAGCGGACACCCTGCGGCGCACCCAGCCCTCCGCCCGCTGCCCACTCACCCGCAGCCCTAGCCCGCGGACAGACACGGGCAACGCCATGTTGGGCCGGCGCAGCGTGTGACGCGTAAACGCGCAGCCGCAGAAAGGGTGTCGCAGGGCAAGAACCAATAGGAACCCGGCCCGGGGCCGGAACGAGGCGTGGCCTGGGTGAGGGAAAGGGAGGGGCCTAGATGAGAGAGGGCGTGGCCTGAGTGAAGGAGAGGGCGGGGCGTGGGCGGGTGTGAAGGTGTCCCGTAATTTCCCTGTTACTGCCGGGTAGCCCGTAGTCGTATCAGGTGTTGAATTTTTTTTAATTATTTATTTAAGATTTGTTTCATTATGTATACAGTGTTCTTTCTGCAGGCCACAAGAGGGTGCCAGATTTTATTACAGATGGTTGTGAGCCACTTTATGGCTGGGAATTGAACTCAGGACCTCTGGAAAAACAGCAGCCCGTGCTCTTAACCGCTGAGCCATATCTCCAGCTCATAGGTGTTGAATTTTAAATAGGAAATTTTGATGATATAAAACATGAGGTGATAAAACATGAGAGGCTTCGAGTCCAGTAGAGAACTGAGGAAACGCTTCCGCCCTAGATCCCGCCCTTCCGTGCTTGTGCTCCCATCTGAGCCATAGATTTTTGCCTGAAATCTCTCTTGGGCTGGGAATACAGTAGTTGGCCTTCATCTGAGCAGATCCCGGAGAAGAGGTTGCAGTACTTTTAAAATGAGGGGAAAGAGATGCAGTGTACTGAGGATGTTTCTCAGCAGTAGAGCCAGCCAAGGAAGAAAATTTTTAAATGGCAAGGAAATTTAAGGATATGATAGGGCCTGCTAATGCTCAAATTAGAGCGATGCTGATGTAATTAGTATCCAGAAATTATTCATGGCAAGGGTCAGGGGAGGGAATAGCACTGTGGATATTTTATTTTAGAACTCATTGTACTAAATAAAGGACATGGACTCTACAGTCCGACTCTTCATAACAAAATCTACTAAGAATGGCAGGTGCCTTCAGAAGTGAACTCTTTTTGAATAGCATCTTCAAGGCATCCTTTCCTGCCAGGTTTGGTAATATATGCCTTTAATTCCAACTTTAAAAAGTCAGAAGAGGGGGCTGGAGAGATGGCTCAGCGGTTAAGAGCACCGCCTGCTCTTCCAGAGGACCCGGGTTCGATTCCCAGCACCCACATGGCAGCTAACAACTGTCTGTAGTTCCAGTTCCAGGCAAACACCAAGGCAAATAAATAAATGAATAAAGTTTAAAAAAAAAAAAAAAGTCAGAAGAAGCAGGCAAATCTCAGAGTTCAAGGCCAGTCTGGTCTAGAGAGAGAAACCCTGTCTAAAAAGGGGGAATAAAGGGGAGGGGGTACTCTTTTCTTTATTTTAGATAAGAGCTTATGAAATGGGCTGAGCTTGCCAAAACCTTTGACTTTTAAGCTTATGACTTTTGGCTAACCATGCCCAAATGTACATCTACCATTTTTCCTTTTAAAACTAGAATTTTAAAATGAAGAGTAGCTGTGAGCACTTTTGATCTCCTTGTCTGGAAGGCAGAAGCTGGTGGATGTGTTATTAATTCAAGGCCTATATATAAAGTTCTAGGGCTACATAGTAAGACCCTGTCACAAAAATGTACCAGAAGACCATCATCAGGAATGCACTCAACTCCTATACAAATATGTACAGATCTCTGGGTAAAATACTCATTGTTTCCTTGTTCAGGGAGGGCAGTGCTGATCCTACTTTGCCTGCTGCAGGTAATGTGTTTTCAAGATGGGGGTCTCATGAAGCCCATACTGGTCTGGAACTCAATGTGTACCAGAAGCTATCCTTGAGCTCCTGATCCTCTTGCCTCCACCGTCCAACTGCTGAGATATGTATCTCCTTGTCTGGCCACAGGTGCCCAATCTTTCTTTACTCTTATGTCTTGGCTATATTTATTTTTGACTTTGCACTCACCAAGAGGCAAACATGTTACATTTGTACAGATTATCCTGGGTTCCATTATGTCAAAATGGAACATCTCACCCACTGGGCTAGTGAGATTGGTGGCACACTCCTATAGCCCCAGCACTTGGTAAGCTAAAGCAGGCAGATTGTTGTGAGTTCAAGGCTACCCTCATGTATAGAGACTGTCTCAAAAACAGAGAAAGCATTTAATGAATGGCATTTGGTATTGGTCCTATTCACCTGAGCCATGAGAAGCTGCCAACATTTGGCTGTTTGGGAGATGCATGGGTCACCTGATGGTATTCGCACCCCACACTTTCCTGAGGGAGAAAGATTAGACCTATAGGATGGGAAATAGAAATGAAGGCAGATGGTTAGTGCCTGCAGTGAGTGAGGCCGAGGCTGAGTGGCCAGTCTGTTGGCTCCCATTTGTGTTTTGAGGGTTAAAATTTCTTTGACCACTTGAATCTGAGCCCTTCATCTGGACCTCAGTGTGTTTTATTCTTAATTTCTTTAGACTTCAGCTTCCAACTTTTCCCAATACTAGATAAAGGGACTTAGGAGGATGTGGTCTTTTTCAAAAGCCAATCACTTGCAAACGTAGACATCTTGTAATTTTTCCAGTATAATTCTTTTAAGCTGTTTTTTTAAAATTTGCATAGTGTGATGATGTTGTACTTTGACAAATGATATAAATTTGCTCCAACATGGAAAAGTGGCATCCAGCATCTGAACTATCCAAACCCAGACTTGAACCCACCTCCTAGCTGTGTAACAGGAGCGATAACAACCCCCCTTTGTCCAGGCTTCCTCATATGTAAAATGGGGTCAGTAATGGTTACTGTGGGGCCAGGGGTAGCTCCATGGTAGAGCACATGCATAAGGCTGGGACTCCATCCCTAGCAATTGACAAAAAGATGTGAGGGCTGGAGAGATGGATGGTTCAGCAGTTATGGCTGCTCTTCCAGAGGACCTGGGCTCAATTCCCAGCACCCACATAGCAGCTCACAACTGCCTGTAACTCCACCTCCAGGAATCTAACACCCTCACCCGGACATACATTCAGGCAAAACACCCATGTACATAAAATAGAAAAAAATTAAAATGTGAAAATACCATATTCCCACAGAGTGAGAAATTAAAGGTCTGGGTTTGTTTGGCTGGTTGGTTGGTTATTCTTTTGCTTGTTTTTCTTTTGCTGGCCCTCAGAATCAAAGAGAGAAAGAAAGAACAGAGCCTTGGGCTACCCTGGAGTCTCAGTAAGGTGAAGTGACAAAGTCATAAACTCTGCTCGGGTGGCAGCAGGGGGTGGGGCTAGCTACGTGACTGCTTGGTGTTTGTTTCTTCTCCAAGTAAGACATTAGCGCAATCCAGTGTGTTCTACTGAAGCCATTAGCCATTACCCCATTACCGTGGGAGGTCTTTCTCAATCGCTCCTCTGTATATTAACCAAAGCATGGGCTCTCATAGTCTCTGCAGAGCTCACCAATTCTGTCAGTCTAGCTTGGCAGCTTGCTCCAGGATCCCGTCTTCCTCTTTTGTTGTATGAGATTGTGGAGCTCTAACCCACCTCCCTCCCTTACGCAATGGGATAAGCTTTGATGTGAATTTTAGGCCTCCCAATTCTGATCCTCATGTACAGCCAGTGCTTTACCCAGAGAGCAGTTTTCTCTGCCCAACCAGTGGAAATTTAATCTTTAACATTTATTTTTGTGTGCGTCTGTGAGGTCTCTGCAGGGGCTGCGGAGCTGGGGAGCTGTGAGCTGCCTTGTATGGATCTACAAGTGCAGGTCCTGTGGAAGAGCAGAAAGTGCTCTGAACCACTGAGCCATTTCCCCAGCTCCAGGTGGAAACTTTTTTTTTTTTAGAGATTTATTTATTTATTATGCATACAGTATACAGAAGAGTGTACCAGATGTCATCATAGATGGTTGTGAACCACCATGTGGTTGCTGGGAATTGAACTCATGACCTCTGGAAGAACAGTCAGTGCTCTTAACCTCTGAGCCATCTTTCCAGCCCCCCAGGTGGAAACTTTTAAGGAAGACATTTTTTCTCTAGCATGCCCTTGTTTTAAAGTACTCAGTTCTCCCAGACACCATGCTGAAGCAGTATGTCCAGGCTTTACAGACGATAGAGGCTCCAGATTTACACAGCAGTAGGGTGCAGGCCTTGTTGGAGCATGGGCTCTTCCTGTATCTGGAGCTTCTGCACCACTTTTGGTAGAGTGAAAGTTCAGAACCATGTCAGGATAAGGAGGTAACCCTTGCTAGGTGAGTGGCTGCTGGGTATGGAGCAGCCTCAGCCAGGAGTGATCCCCACATGAAATGGCCACACCCCTCCAGGCCCAGTGCCAAGCAGGAAGTATGCACTGCTTTTTTCTGATGGGAGTTGTTCTTAACATGACAACCAGTAGCCTATGCGATCAAAAGTTCCAGACTCCAACAGAGCCCAACCCACCTCATCTCCGTGAGAAAGATGTGCTTTTTGAAATTTCCTCAGAGATTACAGTTTGCAGTGGAGTTGTGTACTAGTTTGGGATGATGATAATTTTATGTGTGAGAAAAAAAAACAAACAAACAAACTGTGGCACTTTTCTGCCCGGCCCACCAGGTGGAGGAAGCCCTAGCTGTAACCTAGATGTCTTAAAAATGACCTGTCCATCCCCACATAAGCAACAAAGACTGAACTGTGGAGTGATGTGTACAAGAGCAACAATCCAGCCAAGAACCCGGGCATTTCCTGAGCTCACTAGAATCCGGTCAAGGCTAGCAGAGGCAACACATTCTCCTGTGTTTGTCTCACTTTCCCAGTGTAGCCCAATCGGGTCTCTAGTTCATGATCATTGACTTCCCAAATGCACCATCAAATCCAGCCATTGGTTCTCTTTACAATTGAAGGGCTGACACTCACTTTGTAACCCTGCATACTGGTAATTCATCTTACCTGGCCAGTAAACAGGAGCCCCAGTACTTTTCCTGAGAAGTCAACCACTGAATCCCACAAGTTAAAACAGAAAGGATCACTACAGGAAGTCTGTACAGCCTCTTCCTATGAAGTACAGGAAAAAGGGGCTAAGAGTGTGGCTCAGCACACACTTCTGTTAACTTTAGCTCTGGAGCTCTGAGAATCCTGACATTAGAGCCAAGGGCACTTAGGAAGGCTGCACAGGGGCTGGAGAGATGGCTCAGAGGTTAAGAGCGCTGGCTGTTCTTCCAGAGGACCTGAGTTCAATTCCCAGCAACCAAATGGTGGCTCACAACCACCTAGAATGAGATATGGTACCCTCTTCTGGTGTGCAGGCATACATGCAGACAGAACACTGTATACATAATAAAGAAAAGGTTGAACAGTCCAAGAGTCCAACTGACATTGGACTGTCAAGACCAGCCCTGAAATCCTCTCACAGGTCTTGGCTAGAAACATCAGCCCTTCCAATAGGCATGGTGAGCATGCAAGTGACTTCCTGGAAGTCCCCCAGCTCAGGCTGACCTCTTCTATTCCTGCAGCTAAGTCTCAGCTTGACTCTGACAGTCACAGAACTCTTCTAACATGCCCTTCTTCAAGGGAGCCTCCATAGGCCTGCAGCTTCCCTGCGACTGTCTGTTGTCTAGGTCTGACACATAGAGCAGATGAGTCCTGACGATGTGTTAGTTGTTTGGCCTTTTATTGACCTTACAAGGATCTACCTTACAAGGTCTACAAGGTCACTCTGCCTCTTGAGTGACCGAGCTATTTTTAGAAAGGATCTCACTGTGTAGCCCACGCTAGCCTTGAACTGTCCTCTTTCCTCAGTTTCCCAAATGTTCAGAATACAGGTATGTACTACCACACCCTGTCCTATAATGTGTCCCTCTGAAACTCTGCTGAAAGTTAGAGAATTACAAACTCTCTGCATATATCTAAATCTTAGGAATCCATATCCAGTTTTATTTCTGGGCTGTGGACAGACCTAATACAAAAAATGTTTATCTTACTGGAGATGGGAGGAGGGTGTCTCCAATAGCCCAGGCTGACCCTGAACTTTGGCTCCCTGTCTCTCAATCATTGGCACCACAGTTAGGCACCATCAATCCCGGTTGAAGAGTCTTAACTGTCACGAATCCTGCCTTCCCCCTCCCAGACTTTAGGAACAGAATGAAACAATCTTTAAGAAAACTGGTTGAAATTCAACGATTCTTGAACTTTTAAGAGTGGGACTCTGAGGGTTCATACTAGTGTGTGCGCCTATGATCTGTATACAGGGGAAGGTGGCCTGGCCTGGCATAAGGAAGTCAGGGGTAACTTTATGGAGTTGATTCTCTCCTTCCAGTTTTAGGTGAGTTCTAGGGATCAAATATAAGTCACCATGCTTTGCTGCAAATGCTGTACCCACTGAACTATCTCACAGGTCCCCTACATGCAACAATTCTAAGAGCTATTTCCTGTACTTGAACTTGGAGCTGGGAATATGCTGGGTGAAATTACTGCAGTGGGGTGACGAGGAAGCTGCTGTAGCTCTAGTAGGAAATGGGGGAGGTGGGGTGTTTGTTGTTTTTATTGTTGTTTGTTTAGTTTTTGTTTGTTTGGCTGTCCTGGAACTCACTCTGCAGCCCATACTGGTCTCAAACACAGAGATCCAGCCACCTCTGCCTCCTGAGTGCTGGGATTAAAAGTGCTCACCACCATGCCCAACTGGCAGAGTGAAATGTTTAAAAAGGAAAAGAAAGGTTTGTTACTTGCAGTTGAATTAGCACATTCTGAGTCATTTTAATGCTCTAGGCAGATCAAAGTTTCTAGGTCTGAGAGTCAGAGTCCCCTTCCCCTAACCCAGCCTAGCAGAGCTTCAGGGCTGCTTCCCTCCCTCCTGCCGCACATCCAGACCCACCCCCAGGTCACAGAGCACCCAGGGAGCCAGGCCAGAGGAAGAGTGCCAGCAGGGCCTGTGGTTCAGGAAAAGGCTCCAGAGCAGAGGGTGGGTGAGGGAGGGCCTCGAACCAAGGGCTTCGCTGAGCCTGGTAAAGGAAAAGACACAGGGAGGCGCTCCGGCCACCGTCTGCTTTCTCTGAAGATAAGAAACCAACAAAAGAACAGAGCAAAGCCTCAGAGCAAGGAGAGTGAAGATGGGGGTCTGAAACTTAGTGGAGTGATGGCTGATTCCAGCTGGAGAATCAGCAGCGGCTGTCTGTCTGTCTCGCATCGGGGCTACTTAGCTGCAGAGACATCAGAGCACTGGGGAGACTTGGGAGCGGACAGCAGGTCCTCTCCAGTCACGTTCTGCCATGCAGGTTCTGCAGACTGGGGCTTCCTTCTGTCAGCCACAAAACGGGGGAGGGGCTGAAATTACTATGAAGGCATTATTTCCCGGTTAGCAGCCTGTTCCCAGCTTCAGGCAGAGGCCGCTGTCCTGAGCACAAGGACAAGGAAGGCACAGAGAGGCAAAACCTACACACTATCGTTTGAGCATTCATTCAACTCATTAATTCAACAAACATTTATTAAGTGCCTATGTGTGCCAGGTCCTAGGGACCCAGAGCCTTATGGTGCTTAGGTCCTGCCCTCAAGCAGCTCACAGTCTAGAGGCAGACAGTAAACACACAAGTGACAATGTGCCATGTTGAGGAGAAAGTATGACAAAGTGCTGGAGCACAAAAGGGTGACATGAACACTTCCTGGGCAAGGGTCAGAGAGTGCTTCATACACCAGTATATAAGCTCAGTGCCACGGCAGTGCCTTGCACTTCAGTGTCACATTACCAAAATCATGAAAGGCTGGTCACAAGGATCTGTGAACTGAATGGAAGCAAAGTCTCCTCGCTTCCTCAGAACAACCCGCAACACCCCTGTCTGCCAGCACCTACAGTGACTAAGGGAACTGTTCCCTAATTCCAGGGACCAGTGAAGGAGCAGCTACCCAGAGGGCCAACTTCCAGGAGCCTTGACATGAGTTAGGACAGAGAACTCACTGCTTGCCCCACCTGACCTGGGCTTCTATTCCCAATAGCGCTGAGCAGATCTGAGACTGTGACTCGAGGCTGTAAAGAGGCCCTTCACTCCTGTCTATCACTAGTCTTCCTCCTCGGGTGCAGTAAGCAGCAACCAACTCAGGTGCCAACACAGCCTTGCTGGACACTGTCACAACAGGCCAGAGCAGGAAGCCCTACCCTCAACACATTCACAGCCTCCGCACCAGCTCAATGAGCTGCTGGATGTTTTTGTTCTGGTTGGACAAGCCATTCCTGATGTTTTCTAGCAGGCATCTCTTCAATTCAAAAATGGCCTCACTGTAGCCCAGATTCACAGAGGCCATGGGTGGCGCTCCGTGCCACAGGGCTGGGATGTGCCAGACGTGCTGCCTCTCTGCCAGGCCTGCCAGTGTCCGGAAGCCACCGCCCTGCTTCTCCATGTGGGTAGCAGCCCTGCTCAAGTCGCTAGGTGGATCCAGAGGCTGCCTCCTGTCTCTCGACTTGGGACTGGGGACAGAGAGGTCATGAAGGTTCTGGTAGACGAACTGATAGTTGGGCATGTGCCCTGTTTTTTCTAACCTTAGAAAAGCATGAAGAATAGCTGGTGGAATGTCCTTTGTTTCAGCTAAACTGACCACAGTGACATTGCTTAGCCCCATCAGCAGCGTGGCCAAGGAAGCCTCCAGTTCAAATCTGTCTCCAGCAGAGGCCAAGGCCCCACTGATCAATCCCCCAGAGTCTATTACCAGGATATGGTCACAGCCCAAGTCCTGGCTGAAGCCCTCAGCTACAGGGAGGAGTTGCATGAAGGACCCCCGGGGACTACAGCGCCTCCCTGTGGCAAACCGCAGGCCGAACATGGTATTAAGGAGTGTAGATTTCCCTGTGCCGGGCACCCCCAGCGCAGACAGAACCACGAGTCGCGATCTCCTGTCTAGACGGACATGCAGCTCCTTAAGAAGCCCAGTGACCCAACGAACAGGGATGCTCAGCGTGGCCCCATCGACCAACTCCAGAGGCAGCCCACCTAGCAGCAGTTCCACAGCCAGGCCTGGGAAGTGGGCAAAGCGCCTCTGGCTAGCAGGCAGCCTCCCTGCCTCTAGCAGACAGCTCTCAGCCTCATAGAACTGCCCCATCTCTCGCAGGAAGTGCTCCACCCCCAAGGGCTCAGGCCACAGTGGCTCGGTCAAGTCTGAGGCCCCAGCAAGTTTCGGTCTCAGGGTGAGAAGGGGCTCTGGAGGCTGTCTTGGCCGTGGCGAGCCTAGTCGGTTTAGCCCCCACTCCATCCACCGCAGGAAGTACTGCCTCTCCCCCAGGGAAGGGCTGCTTATCCCCAGAATGAACTCCTGCAGCCCTGAAGTGGGCTCCTGGCCATTCTGCTGCAGCCGGAGCTCCAGGACCCGCCGTCTCAGCTCGGCCCGCTGCTTCTCTGGGGGCTCTGAGAGCCACTGGAGCTGGCCGAATTCCCTTTCAACTTGGGCTGCCTTCCTTGCAGGATCTCCCTGCAGCCTCAGCTCGTCTCTCTTGTAGGCATCCACATCCTTGATCCTCCTGATGATCTTCTCCATCCGGTCTTTCGCCTTCTGACACTCCTCAAAGTCCTCATCGACTCGGAGCCCTAACTTCCGTGCCGCATGTGCCATGTCCTCCACAGACACCCGCCTGCAGGGAGAGCGTGCTACATTGCATATAATCGCGCGGATCCGCCTCACAAAGCTCTCGCTGTCGGTGCTGCTGACCTTCACGAGGACGTGAGAGTGGTCTATCTTCAACACGGGGATTAGCCTGTTGAGGAAGCGCAGGTTTGTGTTCCGTTTCCCTCGGTAGGGACTCAGTATAAAGTAGTACTTTGTGGTCGACTCTTTCATGGAGTACAGCAGTTTGTATTCCTTCTTACTGATGTTGTCAGTCAAAATAAACACAGCGGAGGAGACTTCTGTCAAGAGCTTGAACTGCAGCCAGTGAGACCCAATGTCACCTCTCAAGTTCAGAAAGGCCACAGGCTCTGGGAAAACATCAAGGTCCTCTTTACCGCTGGGGAAAAACCAGGAGATTTCTACTAACCCATCGGCAATCTCTCGAGGATTGGTGCCTAAATTGAGGTCCCGATGCCAGAAGCAGTCCCACTGCCGGGGAGCCGGGCTGAGAATGGCGTTGAGCAGCTGGGACTTGGAGTTGCTGCTGACATCCATGCGCACAAAGGCAAAGGTGGGCACCCTGGACAGGACCACACTGTCTTCTCTAAAACTCCCAAGGCCCCGTGGGGGCTGGAAACAGCACGTCCGCACAACAGCCCGCAGGGCCCAGAGCAGAAAGGTGTGCTGGTGGTTTTCTGACTCCGGCAGCACAAGTGGCAGTGCAAACTGGCAGAGGGCCATCTTGAGCAGGACCTCCTGCTGCAGAAAGGCGTCGGAAGACAGCAGGAGGGCACAGACAAGGTCCAGGGGGTTCACAGGCGGGTCGGGCATGCGCAGCTCAGAGAACGAGTAGATGTCATCAGCAGTGATATCCTCAGCTGGGTCCCAGTACATCATCTCCTCCTCCATCTGGCTCTCTTTCTCTGCAGGCCAGGCATCTGGAGGCATGTCCAGCACCATGGTGGTGTTCCTGGCTTCAGCATTAAGGGCCTGAAGCTTCCTGAGGAAATGCCAGGGAAGGTCCTTGGGCACCTGAGGAGCCCAGTTCTTCATGCTGTCAAAACTGATCTGCAGGGAGTCCTGGAGGGTGAGCTTCTGTGCCTGGTATGTCTCCAGTCCCAACAAGGACAGCATTTCCTGAAGCCTGCTCCTCTCCACTGTAGGACAAAAAAGAAAATGCAAATGTTTACCCTTAGTTCTCAAGTCAGGGCTAAAGCAGAGCTGGAGAAAAGTCTAGCAGGGAGGGGTTGGAGAGGACATTCCTCAGAGTAGGATGCAGGTCCAACTGGCCCAGGATATGCTAGGCTGACCTAAGACCAGGCAGAAGGTAAAACTCTCTATTAACTGTACTATCTAACTAAAACTATTGGAAGGAAGATGGGCTGGCAAGATGACTCAGTGGTTAAAAGCACATACTGTTCTCCTAATGCAGAGCAAAGAGTTCACTTCTCAGCAGCCTTGTCAGGTAGCCCACCGTACTACTAACTCCAGCTCCAGGGATCCTGCAGCATCGCAAGCAGGCACTGACATCTACATCCACACAGAGACAAACACCCAGACACACAACCAACACGAACCTAGCCTGGCATGGTGCTCTGTGCCTTTAATTCCAGTGCTAGGAAAACAGAGAGAGGCAGATAGATCTCTTACAAATTCAAGGCTAGCCTAGTCTTCACAGAGCATTCCAGGCCAGCCAGGACCACACAGTAAGACCTTATCTTAGAGAAAGAAGAAGGGAGGGAGGGGGAGAGGGAAGGACAAAGGGACAGAGGGAAAACAAAGAAACTGAAGAGTTACATTTAAGACTCAAGAGAATTCATGTTAGTAATTTTGAGTTTTTCTAGATATCTGCAGCATCTAACTCTGAGCTCAAATCTAAGTAATTGGAATGAGCAGAACATGTTACCTGGGTGCTGAGCTCTACTTCTCAGCCCTCAAACCAGCTACAAGGTTATCTACCCCTCCCTCGTGCACTAGCCCAGTCAGGAATCTAGGAGGAAAATGCCTGGAGCTCTATGTGCTCTCAAGAAGTCAAAACAAGAGGACTGGTGCAAATTCAAGACCAGCATGGGAAACATAGCAAAAGCCTACCTAAAAACCTGGAGGAAAAAATGTCACCAGAACATTCCCACAGGCTACAACCACAACCACTAGTTACTCTCTGGCTTGTCTGGTAATCTTTTTAATCTTTGTTAGTAAACTAAAGACTGTTTTTTTTTTTTTTTTTTTTTTTTTTTTTTAAGGAAAACAGCAACCATTGTGTGACACCCTTTTGTAAATACAAACTTCACAAGTTAATGATCACAAAAGTTCTAACTGGCCAGGAGGTGGTAACACAGGCCTTCAATCTCAGCAATCAGCAATTGGGAGGCACAGGCAGGAGGATTTCTGTGAGTTCAAGGCCAGCCTGGTCTACACAGAAAGTTCCAAGACACCCAGGACCACTTCACAGAGAAGCCCAGTCTCAAAAAACAAAACAAAACAAAAAAGTTCTAACTGTACTCAGATCTTGGCCTAACATCTTACCCAACTTAAGTGGTTCATGTCTTATTTACTTACTTGTGTGTGCTTTATTTATTTAGCAGTACTGAAATGGAGCCTACATGCTAGACAGTACTTCATCACTGAGCTATATCCCTAGAATCTTTTTCTTCTTTCAAGATGGGAGTGGGGAGGAAGTAAGGATGTTTCCCAGTCTTGTCTCAACCCTGTGAATAGAATCAATCTGTCTGTTCTACCTTGAACTACAGGCATACAACACTGTAGTAAAGTGTCTGATGGCATTAGTTTTAGGGCTCAGAATTGTAAACTCATTTGTACACATGAGCTATAGCACATGTATAGAGGTGAGAGAAAAACCTGCAGGCTTCCTAGGGATCCAACTTCAGTCATCAGTCTTGGTAGCTAGCATTTTTTTTTTTTAAGGATTTATTTATTTATTATGCATACAGTTTTACAGAAGAGGGCGCCAGACCTCATCATAGATGGTTGTGAGCCACCATGTGGTTCTGCTGGGAATTGAACTCAGGACCTCTGGAAGAACAGTCAGTGCTCTTAACCTCTGAGCCATCTCTCCAGCCCCGGTAGCTAGCATTTTTACCTCTAAGCCATCTTGCCAATTCAGGGTTCCAACTCCTACAGC
The DNA here is from genome assembly GCA_004025045.1 of Sigmodon hispidus. Classification (NCBI taxonomy): domain Eukaryota; kingdom Metazoa; phylum Chordata; class Mammalia; order Rodentia; family Cricetidae; genus Sigmodon; species Sigmodon hispidus. The sequence continues at coordinate 24,503 of PVIH01010058.1, forward strand.
AGTATGGTTGAAAGACCACTTGAGAAGTTATAAGGGGCCTGAAATTTTGTTTTTAAAACAGAACTAGCCTGGTAATACGGTTCAGCAGGTAAACCACTTGCCTCCAAATCTGACGACCTGAGTTTCATCCCTGGTACCCACATGGCAGAAGGAGAGAGAAAACAGATGCTTAAATTGTCTTCTGATCCCTATATACCTGCACATGTGCACACAAATACATAAATAAAAACAAAAAAACTTAATTTTAAAAAAGATTTATTTTTATTTTATGTATATGAGTATTTTGCCTGTGTGCATTATATGCATGTAGTGACCAAAGAGGCCAGAAGAGGGCATCAGATCTTTCTGAAACTGGAATAACAGAGAACTATTGCCACCAAGTGAGTGCTGGAAACCAAACCCAGGTCCTCAACACGAGAAACAAGTGCTCTTAACCACTGGGTCATCTCTGCAGCCCCAAATAAATATAATTATAAAAAGAAAAAAGAAAAAACTACACAGAAAGACTTTGCTGTTGCAGAAATTCTCAAGCTTCCCTGTTATGCCCAAATACAGCCAGGGAGGGATAAACAACAACCGTTGTTGCTTAAGTAGCATCATCATCAAGGCAACTTGGGAAAACCACAAAAAATATCCTCATTCTACACATGTACCCATGCTTAGCATTCAACAACCCCGGGGGCAAGTTTGACAATCTGCAAACAAAGCTATTTTTAAAGTTTCTAAATCTAGATAGCTAAGCATTAGCATCACTTCAGGAACTTTTTAAAAGTAAAATATTTGGGGAAGCTTCCACTCACAAAGACAGTAACAGTGGCAGTATAGATAAGTTAAAGGAAAAACTAGTTACTCCATAGTAAATTATGGGATAATGCCCTTGTACACTGTAAAGATTTGTTATTCATATTGGCTTAATAAAATGCTGACTAGTCAGTAGCCAGGCAGGAAGTATAGGTGGGGTAACCACATTAGGAAAATTCTGGGAAGAGAAAAGACAGAAGTAGATACCAGCCAGATGCAGAGGAAGCAAAATGAGATGAGAATGCTGGGCTGAAAAAAAATAAAAAAGATGCCAAGCCACATAGCTAAACATAGATTAAATTAACATGGGTTAATTTTTTTTTAAAACTTTATTTATTTATTTATTTATTTGCCTTGGTGTTTGCCTGGAACTAGAACTACAGACAGTTGTTAGCTGCCATGTGGGTGCTGGGAATCGAACCCGGGTCCTCTGGAAGAGCAGACGGTGCTCTTAACCGCTGAGTCATCTCTCCAGCCCCCAACATGGGTTAATTTAAGTATAAGAGCTAGACAGTAATAAGCTTGAGTTACTGGCCCAGAAGTTACTACAATAACTCCAGTCAATTATCTGGAATTTCTGACTACAGTAAGTTCCCGAGTGGTTTGGTTCTAACAACATTACTAGTAGTTCATAATGAGGTGATAAACAAGGGGAGTCAGAGTCAAATACCCAAGTGATCTGATACAGTCAAGTTTGAGAACTAGACATCTACAGGGTATTGTGCTCTGCCAGAATAGAAAGCTGAAAAAGAGAATGTATACCTGTTGGGAAGTCATTGTCCTGAGCCTCATTTGTACCATCTATGAAAGAGCAAAGGAAAATAAAAGAGATCAATCTAATAATGTGAGAATGTCAAATAGTAAATAATAACAAAAAGTAAATTAAGTGAAACAAACCCAAATTCTTTTTTTAAACCAAAATTGCAATTCCTTGAAATTTTATCAATATAAAAATATAAAACCATCGAGTCCTAGTTACTTTTCACTTTGCATTATACCCTCGCCTTCCCCAGCCCAGCTGGTCCTAAGTCCCATAGTTTCTACCTCCGTAATGGAACCCGCAGTCATCTCCTTCCATTTCTCTCCATTCCAAATCTACAAAGAAAGGAGCAGCAGCAGGTTAGAGCTTTGCTATGAAGAAGTCTGGAGTGACTTTTGTTCACTGTTGATACTATAGATTCAACATTCCTGAAATACTTAGGACTAGAAGTGTCTCCAGGTTAGATTTTGAAATAAGTCAAGTTTAAACAAAAATCAAAGCCTTCAAATATAGCTACAGCTATAATATTTATCAACCTTATGATCCCCCATAATTATTAGATAAATCTTTTTGTTTGTTTGTTTGTTTGCTTGCTTGCTTGAGACAGGGTTTTTCTGCATAGCACTGGCTGTTCTGGAAGACCAGGCTGACCCCAAACTCAGAGAGATATACTTGCCTCTGCCTCCTAAGTGCTGGGATAAATCTAACATTTTAGGGCTGGAGAGATGGGTCAGTGGTTAGGAGCATTGACTAGTCTTCCAGAGGACCTGAGTTCGATTCCCAGCATCCACATGGCAGCAAACAACTGTCTGTAATTCCAAGATCTGACACTATTACATAGTTATACATGCAGGCAAAACACCAATTCACATAAAATAAAAATAAATGTTTAAAAAAATCTAACATTTTAAACTGACTTTTTAAAAATGATTTTTCTGGAGATGGATATGGGGATAAGATGGTTTGAGAGAACAAGGTAATTTGAGTGAAAACACAAAAGGACTCAAGAATCAAACCACAACATCCAGCAATTAAAAACATACTTACTCAAAGTGAAAATAAGATTCTAGGAAAAAAAATAATAAATTCCCAGGTGCCCTCCTCTGGCCTCTGTGAGCACTGCACGCTTGTGGTGTACATGCAAGCAAAACACTCATACATATAATTTTGGTTTTAATGTTTTTGTTTGTTTGGTTTGGTTTGGTTTGGTTTTTGAGATAAGGTCACTATGTAGCTCTGGCTGTCCTAGAATTTGCTATGTAGGCAAAGGTGGCCTTGAACTCACAGAGATCCATTTGCCTCTGCATCCTGTGTGCTAGGATTACAGGGCTGCACCACTACCCCGAGGCTGGCATGACGGCACACCTCTATAATCCTAGGCTGCTCATCAGGAAGGCACCAAGTTAAAGGTTTACACTGAGCTTCAGACCAAATGGGTAACTTAACAAAATATATCTTAAAAAACCAAAAAGGCAGGAGGGAGAGGGTATAAATGTGACTCAGTGATAAGCCCTACTACCTATCAGGTCTTAATGGGCACAGGGCAGCATATAGCCCAGGCTCTACCATGAAAATCACATCCTGTAGGAACTATTCCAAGCCCAGATGGGGGAACTTGAAGTGAAGTGTTAAAGCAATTTCTCTCCCTCCTGATTTACTATAGTATCCAACACATCTTCACTGGGTTTTCCATCAAGATGCAGGATATTGTTCCTGAGTAGGACATTAACATCTACCATATGACACCTCAAGGCTGTTAGTACTGGTTAGAATAAAGCTCATAGATGGTCCCCCATCTCACACCATATTACACACCATACACAACACATTAATTTTAAATGGATAAACAATCTAAATGTAAGAATTAAAAACCATGAAACTCAAAGCCAGGCCGTGGTGGTGCTAGCTTTTAATCCCAGCACTCAGAAGCAGAGACAGGTGGATTGCTGAGTTCAAGGCCAGCCTGGACTACAAAGAAAATTCCTTGATATTCTGGGCTACAAAGAGAAAGCCTACCTCACAAGCCTTCCACCCCCCAAAACCATGAAATTCTTAGAAGACATATGAGTAAATCTTCATAACCTTGAACTTCATGCTAAGTTCTTAGATGTGATACTAAAGTCACAGTTGACAAAAGCAAGAAATAAATAACACAGTGCACCTAAGGAAACTATCAACAAAGAGAAAACAGACAGGCATGGTAGCCACACTTTTAGTTCCAGTACCCAGAAACAAAAGCAGGACAATCTCTGTGAGTCTGAGGCCAGCCTAGTCTAAAGACAGAGCTACAGGACAGTCAAGGCTACACAGAGGAACCCTGTGAGTCTGAGGCCAGCCTGGTCTAATGACAGAGTTACAAGACAGTCAAGGCTATACAGAGGAACCCTGTGAGTCTGAGGCCAGCCTGGTCTAAAGACAGAGCTACAGGACAGTCAAGGCTATACAGAGGAACCCTGTGAGTCTGAGGCCAGCCTGGTCTAAAGACAGAGCTACAGGACAGCCAAAGCTACACAGAGGAACCCTGTCTGAAGTAAAAGTAAAAGCAGAGCTGGGAATGCAGCTCAGTGGTACAGTACTTTATACTTTGAGGCTTTGAGTTCCAGCAACAACATACAACGAGACAAAATATTTACATATTATGTAGGTGTCTCAAGTAAAGGTCTAGTATTTATACAACTTCCAGCTTTATAACAAAAGAAACAATATGCCACTAAAAGTATACAAAGATTTGAACACCGTGAGACAGAATCCTTTTATAGTGAGAAAAGGAAAAGCCTTAAGCTTGTTTTAGAGGTCCACAAGAATACCAGTCTAGAAAGAGTATAGACTCTAAAATCCCAATAGACAGAAGAAACCTATCTATTTCAAAATGGGCCAAGTCTGATTTTACCTGCAATTGCCACAGATGTTTGGCTGTCTGAAGGTTTTACTTCTGGGGCCACTTCTCCCAAATCTGAATGCCTGAAAAGTTTTTTTTAAAAAATTATCATTAAAATAATGTATGACCACTTTTTCCTAATCAAATTGCCTGCATATAAAAATCTCTTGGGAAGCTTTTTAAAACTATAAATTTGGGGGGCTGGAGAGATGGCTCAGAGGTTAAGAGCGCTAACTGTTCTTCCAGAGGTCCTAAGTTCAATTCCGAGTAACCACATGGTAGCTCACAACCATCTGTAATGACATCTGGTACCTTCTTCTGTATACTGTATACATAATAAATAATTTCTTTTTAAAAAACTATAAATTCAAGCTGTTGAAATTGCTCAGTGGTAAAGAGCACATACTGTTTTTCTACAGGTCTTGAATTCAGTTCCCAGCACCCACACATACACATAAAAAAATAAAATCTCTTAAAACTATATAAACTCTGGGTACATCCCAGTTTCATGAAATCAGATCCTCTGGAAGCTGGTCCCGGGCATCTCTGCTTTTGTAGAACTCTTTTAAAAAAAAAAAAATATTTAATATATATATATATTAGGTACAAATACTTCTATCTGCAGATATGCCTACATGCCAGAAGAGGGCATCAGACCCTATTATAGATGGCTGTGAGCCACCATGTGGTGGCTGGGAATTGAACTCAGGACCTCTGGAAGCGCAGCCGGTGCTCTTAACCTCTGAGCCACCTCTCCAGCCCCCTTGAAGAACTCTTTATGACTCCAATGTACAGCCCAATGGAGACACACTAGTCTGGAAATACCACACCACTATAGCTGCTGGCCACTGGGAAAGACATAAAAACATACATACCCTTTGACCAGTAATTCCACTTCTATCCTAAGGGAAAAATGAAAACTTAGTTACAATGTGAGCTTGACATTCAAAGCAAAAGCTGTCAAATGACAGGAATTACAATCTGATTCTGCAATCAGCACACAATATTCCATGGGCTTCTTTGTCAGCACAGCAATGTTAGGTGAACTGTTATGGAAAGACACTAAAGGCATGCAAATTAGTACAAAGTAAGTTATAAAATAATATAACATTAAATATGATTAAATTATGCATGTTTAGAGAGAGATCTAGAAATATGTTCATCAAAAGCTAGGGAGCACAGAACAAAAATGTCTAGAGTGTAGAGCTATGTGTGGCAGCACACTCCTGTAACCTCAAACTCAAGAGGTTTAGGCAGGAATATCTCAGTTTCAAGAGCAACCTGGTCGACACAGCAAGACCCTGTGTCAGATAAACAGTGCAGACAAGAAGGGGTGGTCTCGTTTGTTTTCATTTTGTGCATGTGTGCTAGTGAGGTGCATATTGAGGGCGGGCCACCCACAGGTCACTGTGCTGTAACCAGCCAGCCAGCCCAGCAGAAGCTCAGGGAGGAGAGCTGCAAGCTCAAAGATAAAATAAGATGAAAACCTTTACACCATCTTAGGAGTACCACAGAAATAACAAACATGGACCAGTGAAGCTGACACTTAAGTTCCCTCCTGACAACCCACGGAAGAAACCAGATGCAGTGGCACTCCTAGACCCCACAATTCCTCCGGCAAGACAGATGGGAGAGTAGGCCAGGCAGTCTATGTCTAACAAGAAGGACAGCAACGACAGGAGAGACACCCCCCCTCATTCCTCTCAAAATCAACAAAGCAGACTACTGAAAAGCTGTCCTCCAACTTCCACATGTGCATTGTGACATGGGAGTGCCTGTACACACATACACTCATGCATGCCCACCCACAAGCACACATGCACACACATGTATACATACACTTCAAAAGGAGAGCAAACAGCCAGCACTGAGAGGTAGGGTAGGGGGTTAGCAGGAGGGGAGGGCTGCATGGACAAAGGAGCAGGTGGATCTCTGCATTTGAGGCCAGCCTTGTCTACAGAGTGAGTTTCAGGATAGCCAGGGCTATATAGAGAAACCCAGAAGAAGAAAGAGAGAGAAAGAAAAGTAGGAACAAGCAAACCTGAGGGTGAAGGTCCTGACTGAAAACACACAAATACTGGGCAGAATTTACAAAACTTGCAAGGGTGCAGCACTGAACTGTAACATCTACATTCATACTCATGTATGTGCACATGTCTATGTCTATGTACATCTGTTTATACATGTCTGTTTCCTAACTGTCTGATGAAAGAGCCAGCAAGCAAAGACAGAGCAGGTACTGTGAGCACATCATCCTTTAATTTCACTCCACAAAAGAGAACTCAGGACTCCTTGAAGATGCTGACTAACATCTGGACTGAGGGAAAGAAGAGGGACCCGAGCACGTGTAGACAGAAGAAAAAGAAACTCCGCAAAGTTTCGGGGACATCTCTGGATTCATGCAGCAGCTCACAGGATTCCTACTGGCCAAAGTTGGAATAACACAAGCAGGAAAAGAATGAACTACAGTAATTAAAGACAGAGCTAGAGCGAAGGTTCAGTGATCAGAAACACTTGCTAATCTTGCAGAGGACCTGGGTTCTACTCCCAGTACCCACATTGTGGTTTACAACCACTTACAGCTCCAGTTCTAGGGCTTTTCTTCTAACACCAAATGGCAAATGGTGCACATAGTATACATATGCAGGGGAAAAAAAAAAAAAACATATGTACTTAAACCTAAAACTGAAAACCAACTTAGTAGTGGCACTGCCAGCATGCAGAAGGCAGAGGCAAGCAGATCTTTTTGAGCTCACTGGGGCTTCATAGTGAGATCCTATCTCACAACAAACCAAAGAGGGAAAGGAAAAACCAAAACACTGAAAACAAGTAAATCTGTCCATGCAGGGATAAGTAGCTCAAGCACTCTTGCTCACAACACAATAATAAAAGCAGATGAGGGGCTGCAGAGATGGCTCAGCGGTTAAGAGCGCCGTCTGCTCTTCCAGAGGACCCGGGTTCGATTCCCAGCACCCACATGGCAGCTAACAACTGTCTGTAGTTCCAGTTGCAGGCAAACACCAAGGCAAATAAATAAATAAAGTTAAAAAAAATAAATAAATAAAAGTAGATGAGTTTCCAACATTAACTGTGCCATCAAGCCTGGCACTGGTGGGGCACATCTTTAATCCTAGCACTTGGAAGGCAGAGGCAGGTGAATCTTTGAGTTTGAGGCCAGCCTGGTCTACAGAGTGAGTTCCAGGACAGCCAGGACTACACAGAAAAATCTTGTCTCCAAAACAAACAAACAAACAAACAAACAAACAAATGAAAAGAATAGTACCACCGTTCAGCTGCTGTTCAGCTGCTGGCATCAGAGTGGAGTCAAGCCACAATGAACAGTGAAGAGGACCGCTGAGGAGTGAGCTGCTTGCTCAGTCTGAGAGTGTCCCAAGAAGTACAGGGAGGAAAATTACAACAGAGCTCAAGTGACACTTCCTGAGTTGATCCAAACTGATCTTATAATTAAGTCAGGCCTTGGTATGTGCTCACTGAGGCCTCCAAAGGAGGGACCTAATCCCCTTGCAGTACTCTGTCCCAGATGGCAAAATAGGGCCATCACAGCAAACTGAAAACAAATGGTATTATACCAGAGGGTGGGAGATAAAGTATCTCAAATGTTCATGTCATAAGACAAAAGAAACATTCCAGAAAACCAAACACAACAGCTGACCCTAGACTATATCCTGAAGAGGAAATTTCATGGTGAAATAAAACTGAAATATGGGTCCAATCAATGCTAACTATGCCATGGTTATATAACAGAGTATCTTGTTTCTTAGGGAACAGACGCTGAAGGGCTTAAGGGGAAAGCACCAGAAAGAAAGCAACCGACTCTCCCCTACAGACTCAGTGTTCTCCATGCTGAAAGCCTAAAACCAACGGGAGGGATTTGGAGTTGGGGTTTTGGAAGGTGATTAGAAAAGCTCTCAAGAATGGGATTATTAAATTACAAAAGAGGCCCTCAACTAAGAGTCTGGTTGGAGATGTAGGTCAGTGGTAGAGTGCTTGCATGCATGTGCAAGGCCTTGGTTTGAGAGCAGGACTACGCAGTGAAACCCTATGTCAGAGGAAAAAAAGGAAGAGAGTAAAATGATGCTGTCAGCAGGTCATCGAAATCCTCACAGCAGCTAAGGTACCTGCTGCCAGGCTCCACAACCTGAGTTCAATCCCTCCAATCCACAAGTTGTCCCAATTTCCACATGCTTGCATACACACAGGTGTACACACAGATACACATGTGCTCAAGCACATGCACACACATACACACACGCTAAGTAACTAAAACATAAAAGAAGTGTGTCTGTTAAACATAGTTCCTCATATAGAAGCTGCAGGCCCAGCTCAGGTTCGAAGATACTGCCAGAGGATCTCAGGCAGGAATGAGCCAGACAGCTCAGGACTTTGGTCCAGCTACGTTCCAAGGCTGCACCTCATCCCTGGGACATATATTCTGGCCAGTACTCAAGACAGGAATTTGACTTCACCCTTTCTCTTCCACACAAGGAAATAGTAAGCAGGCAGCAAAGGACGACCTTGCAATTATGTTGATAGAAAAGTGTATATGCCGGCAAGCTCTGGGCTTCATTGGTACTGGCAAACTATGTCACAGCTGAGATGTACAACCATGGCCTGTGGGTCCATCACTGCTTTTAAAATATCAAGTTTAAATGGAGACAAAACCAGGCTTATGGCTAGTGCCTGTTAGTCTAATGGTTTATCAGACTAATGGTGCTCCTCAAAATTCCTATGCTGAAGTCTTCACCCAATATGATTATATTTGGACTTCAGATCTATAAGTAACTTAAGATCAAAGAAGGCTACAAGGTGAGGCTTTCATGGGGACTAGTAACCTCTAAGAGGAAGGTCACTCTGTGTGCAGACAGAGAAAAGCTCCCCAACCAGAAACCAAATCTCATGAACCTAATTAACTGTCCAGTTTATGGTATCATACAGCAGCTCATGTGGCTCTAAAATCCACCCTACAAGGTGGAAAGCTGGGCTCAGAAGTGTTGTAAAGACTGCCTACATTCATCAGACATGCTTGGGACGCAAACATGAGCTGCTTTCTTTCTTTTTTTCTTTTTTTACTATTTCTTTTTATTTCATTTTATGTGAACTGGTGTTTTGCCTGCACATATAACTGTGTAAGGGTGTCAGATCTTGGAATTACAGACAGTTGTTAGCTGCCATGTGGGTGCTGGAAATTGAACTCAGGTCCTCTGGAAGAACAGTCAGTGCTCTTAACGGCTGAGCCATCTCTCCAGCCCGAGCTGCTTTCTTTCTATCACACTCTGTTATTGATGATTTTGCAAAGTTTTTCAGCTTTTTCTTAAGGTGCTGAGAGTTGACAAGCATAGGTAAGCACAGGCATATTACTCAGCCTACAGTGGCCATAAAGAACAAAGGGGCTTGATCAGGAGTAAAACATCAATAGGTTGCTGCTTTAGATCATAAAGAACACCCCTATTTTTGCAGTTCCTTTCCCCTTATGCCCTACATTTCCAGAACAAGAAAGCATAAGGTTCCTCTCCTCCTTTGGTGCTAACTGGGGACTCTCATCCTAAACCAAAACAGTATCCCAAGATATTTGCTCTGCCTCCAAAGCCTCACTTTATGAAACGTAAATGTTTTAAAACCCTCTTGATGTGTGTTGTGGGTTGAACTGTGTGTGACCCTACTTGGAAACAGAATCCCTGTAAGTCTAATTAGCTAAATAGTCACAGTCAGGTAAGGTGGTTCATGCCTGTAATCTAAGCTCTTAAGAAGCTGAGGCAGAAAGTTCTTGGCTAGTTTGGTGCCATCCTGAACTATCTAGTGAGTTCAAGTCCAGCCTAAGCTATAGAGTAAGACCTTGACTCAGTGAAACAAAAGATTGAGTGAGTCAGGATGGGGTAGGTGGGCCCTTAACACAATGAGCAGTTTCCTTATGAAGAGAGGGACACTGGACACACATGAAGGACAAGCATGTGTCAACAGGGTAGAGATTGCAATGACACGTGTAATTCAAGAAAAGCCAAGCACTATCAACAGCCATCAGAACTTTGGGGTTTTAAGGCCTCCAGAAGGGTGAGAGAATAAACAGAGAAGTACCTCTCTGTAGTTAGTGTACAGCAATTTTCTCCCAGATTAAAACCTTCCAATTATAAGGTTATAAGGGGAAATGAAAGAATATTCTGGGGCCAGGTGGAACACCCTATCCTTCAGAGAAGCTCTAGGACAGAAGGTAAACAACTCAAAATAGATTCAGGAGGTCCCTGAAACTAAGTAGATTCTCTTGGCCCCTCCATCCCAAGAATAAACAATAAAGACTGCTCAGAGCCACATTCTGAGGAGCAAAACTGCACAGAAGACTCTGAGACAAGCCAGCAGCCTGGAAGAAGCAGGGCACAAACCTGGCTTCCTGGATGAGACTCAGACAGCTGACCACCTACAAAAGACATTCTAACCTGCTGAGCCTCCTGCAGCTGTGCAGTGTGCTCAGGTTCCCAGCTTTGTGAGTTGTCACTCATGCTGGAGTGACTTTGGTGATGCGGCTGCCTTTGAGTCATTTCTGATCCTGTAAGTGACCCGAAAAGAACTGAGTGGTTCATCAAATTGAACTTCCATGGTATCAGCACTTGGTCTGTCATGGGCTCCATGATCTGGGGAAAGTAGATGTGTGTGCTGCATCTCCCCAGGAAAAGTAAACCACACAACAGAAGTACATTGGAACACTAGCCACAGGGAACTAGCATAGTGTATGTGTGGCTCAACACTGTGTCATCTCAATCTTTACAGCTTTCTTAATATGTGCCTGATTCTTCTCTCTGCTTCATATAAAAACAATAGCCATACTATCCTGAGCCCGGCCTAATCCTGCATAAGCCTCATTTTAACTAATCACATCTACAAGGATCCAGTTTCCAAAGTCACATTCACAGGGCTCTGGCTTCAACACATTTGATTGGGAGGACTTTACTCAGCATACAATAGCACCCACTCTAGGTCTGGGGTGAAGTCATCTGTTGTGTCTACTTCCTCCACATTGAGACATTCCCTCCTGGAGGAAAGGGGCACTTACAAGGCTCAGAAAGCCCAGATAGTTAAAAGAGCCACAGGGCCTCCCCAAGCTAGAAAAGGAATAAAGCCCCAAAATGGCTCAGTAGGTAAAGTGCCTACCACACAAGCATTGATGTGAAAATGAGGCATGGCAGAGCACATCTGTAACCTCTGCTGTAAGGGCACAGGCAGATCCCTGGGGCTCACAGGCTAACCAGGTTCAGTGAGAGATCCTGACTTAATAAAATACAGTGGAAATGATTAAGAAGGCTGAAGAGATAGCCCAGAGGTTAAAGGCACATACTGTTCCTCCAGAAGACCTCAGTTAGGTTCCAGTGCCACATGGGAGGCTCACAACACCTTTAACTTCAGAACCAGGGGTTGCTGGTTTTCTAATCTCTTCAGGCACTACACTATTGCCAAAACTCATACTCTGCCAACCATATATACACAATTAAAAATTAACTAATTAATTAATTATGTGTGTGTAAGAATAAGGGGCAGTGGAGATGAGGACCTGAACCAAGCCACTAGCCATGCTTGCTCCCATCACTTGTCTGTTCGTCCATCTTCTAAGAGATCACACATTCTGAGGTCTTTATACTTGGACCACATATATTCTCCATTACAAACTCCGCCCCTTGGACCAAGATGTTCGTTTCAATTGGTTAGCTGACCAGTGACAGGATTAGTGTAACAGCTCAGCAGGTAAAAGTCAAGCATGATGACCTGAGTTGATCCCTGGGACTCACATAATGGAAGGAGAGAGCAACATCTACAAGTTGTCCTCCGTCCCCTAGTGTGTCCTGTAGAATGCCCCCCACTACCACCACACACGCGCGCACACACACACACACACACACACACACACACACGCACACGCACACGCACACGCACACGCACACGCACACGCGCACACACAAATAAGAATAAAAGAAATAACTAGTAACTAGGACACTGCCAAGTGGGGCTGTCTGTAACCTGCAGGAGGTTCCGGGGAAGCAGCTGTATGAGTCACCCATGCTGCCCTGGACCTTTCAGTGACAACAGCTGCTTCTGAATCACTCATATTCCTCTGAGTAAACTCTTAACCATGTTCCTGTAATTAACCCAATAAACTTGAGTAAACCCGTTTCTTTGATCTGTCCATCAGGCACATGCCTGCACCTCCAGCTTTGGAAGGGAATGGGGGGCTAAGCTAGGCACACCCCTAGATGAATGGATAAATTTCAAGGTTCAGAAAGAGACACTGCCTCAAAAAATAAACATAAAAAGCAACCGAAGAAAGGCACTCAACATCAATCGTGGCATACGTCACATACACATAGGCCAGTTCATTTAGGATCAAGTTCTCCCTTAAAGCTTTGTTAGCCTTGATTTCCCCGTCTGTGGAAGGGGACAGTAATAGCACCCACCACATAAGCTTGCTATGAAGATTAAACAGTGAGGACTCAGAGCAGGGCCTGACAGCACACTTGCTGGAAGTGGGCCGGATCTAAATTTAAGAGCACTCTGGCCTGGAAAGTCCCTGACTCAGAGATTCTGGTTTGTTTCTAGGCACAGAGAGGTCAACAGCAGGAATGATGATGAAGAACCACCCCAAAGAGACAGAACACTCCAACCTACACCCTGAACGGCCCTCTTACCCTCCCCCTCCACCCCCAGCTAGATCACCAAATACACCCATATGGGGATACAAGAGTCATGGAGCCACTGCAAAGCCTGAGAGCTGAAGGCTCACCCAGCTGTATCCCTTATGCAGTCATGGCAGCATCTGTACAGCAAAAGTGTACCTGTTAGATTTTTCCCCAGAGCATGACAAAAACTTTGCTTTCTCCAAGTGTGTCTTTCCTCCTTCCCCAAACCCCCATATGGCCCCACCCAGTCCAGACAAGCCCTTCCACCCCACAGATGTGTACCGAGCATCTTCAGGAAGCACAGAGACTAAACTAAAGCCTCAGGTGTGTGTTAATGTCCAGTAAATGTTAATGCAACTGCTTTTAACTGCTCTGAGAATTTGGGTCAGTGGGGATGTCCTGGGGGCAGTGAGCAAAGTGAACACGAGGTCTCCGGTGGAGATTGTAAAGATCAGTGAGTAAGATCAGAACCTAAGAGGAAGGAAGAAGGAAGGAGAGGAGAGAGAGCAAGAGAAAGAAGGAAGGAATAAGAGAGGAGCTGGAGAGATGGCTCAGTGGTTGACTAAGAGAACCCAGCTTATATCATTTAATTCCAGTTCTAGGGGTCTAACACCCTCATCTGACCTCGCCACGGTACACATGCAGGCAAACATTATACACATAAAATAAGTAAATAAACCTTTTTAGAAACAGGCAGAGAGAAAAGACTGAAAAGGACAGGAGAGGACAGAGGAGGAGCCCTGAGTTCCTATCCCCTCATCCTGAGCATCACACTCCTGCCTTAAAGTTTCCTTACCACAGTCCCACTCAGCCAACCCCTCCTCCTGTCTAAACAACTTGGCACCTCTGACTGACATCTACCTCCTCTTCTTCTTCCTCAGCCTGAACATCTTCCTTTCTCAATGTATGTGATGATCTCAGTCCAAACCAAAAGTTGAAGACTGTGAGTTCACTTTCATACAAATCAATGTTATGGAATGTGAGTGCTTAGAATTCAGTTTTGCTGATCAGATCAAATAAACTGAGACTGGATATCACTGAGGAAACACAAGAAGCCAGGGAAGGAGGAAGCTCCCTACTTCTCGAGGAGGCTATTATGTGTGCAGAGGTCTAAGAAACTGTTAAAAATCAACAGCAAAGGGCAAAACAGTGCCATTTATAGGATACTTTGGTGACAGCTATTTTAAAATGGCCAAAATCTCCAGCCAAGAAAGACAACTCTTTTTTTGGGGGGGGAGGGGTGAGGGTGTGAGATAGTCTCAATATATAGCCCTGGATGGCCTAGAACTCACTATGTAGACCAAGCTGGCCTCTAATTCTCAGAGATCTGCCGGCTCCTCATCCAGAGCAGAGATTAAGAATATTGTGTCACCACAGTTAAACAGAAAGGCCAATTCTTTGCATCTGCTCTTGAACTGTCTGGGGATAATAGAAGGGCAGCATTACCTAATACATAATTAACTATTCTTAACTGAATATTATAACCATGCCACAGGGTAGTAAACAATTGTCAAATTTTAGGTATCTGTTTCTCTTGTCATAGAAAGAATTCCAGGACACATTGATAGCCAGGTGTAGTGGCTCATGCCTTTAATTTCAGCAGAGACAGAGGAGAATCTCTGAGATTGAGACTAGCCTGACCTACAGAGAGAATCCAGAACTGCCAGAGGTACACAGAGAAACAATGTCTTTGGGGGAAAAAAAAATAAAGACATATTGCTGGTCAAATAAAATGAGCATAGAACAATATGACAATATGACCACTCTTATGTTCTTATGCTCAGATTTAAAGGCAGGCCTGGGTGGCACAGGCCTATAATCCCAGCCACTCAAGAGGTGATACAGGAAGAAAAGTTCAAGGCCTAGTCTGATCATGTAGCCCTGTCTCAAAATAAAAAGTTAAAAAAGACCTATGTAAGATGGAGTTCAGACACAGAGGACTTACTTAGTTTACATGTGTTCAGTTTCCCCATAACCCCTCTTAGAAACAAAAAAACTGAACAATGAACACAAAGGAAATTTTGTAGGGTACTCCCCAAACTCAGATGAGGTTCAGAGAGACATCTAATATCATCTGCAAGGCTGTGTAAGTGTAACAAGACTACATAAACTACCACACATAGGCACACACCCTGTAGTTTCATTTTCCAGAGTTTTGGCTACTCCTGGCCAACTGTACACTAGAAATACTAACTGAAAAATAAAGAAATAAGGAATTCCTAAGTTTCAAAGTTTATTCTGTTCTAAATAGCATAAAGGTCTTCTGTCTCCAGTCCAGTCACACCCAGGACATGAATCACTTCTTTTGCTACCATATCTTGGTATGTCACCAAACTGTTAGTCACTTAAAAATCTTCCCGATAACCAGGTCAACTGTCACAGTATCACAGCTTGCATTCAAGTGACTCTTATTTTACTTACTAATGGCTCCAATTGCAAACTGTTATTACAGTATATTGTTATGAACGTTCTATATTTATTAATAATCATTAATTTGTAAATTAAACTATCATAGAGATGTTTGTATATAAGAAAAACACTGCATACAAAAATTTGCTAGGAGCTGGGGAGATGGCTCAGGGGTTAAGGGCATTTATTGCTCTTGCAGAGGACACTGGTTCAGGTCCCAGCACCCACACAATGACTCACACCATCCATAACTCCAGTTCTAGGGGATCTGAAGCTCTCTTCTGACTTCTGCAGGCACCAGGCATGCATGTAGTGCACGTAAATGTATGCAGGCAAAACACTCGTACAAACAAATCTAAAGATGTAAGGGTTTGCTATGTTAGCTGGGTGTGGCAGTGCATGTCTGTAATCCTAGTACTTGGGAAGCAGAGGTCAGAGAATCAGAACATCAAGAGCATCCTCCGGTATACTGTGAGTTTGAGACCAGCCCAGTCTGCATGAGAACTTGTCTCAAATACTTTGATATGGGCCACTGTTTCAGAGATTTGCTGGCTATCTTAAGAATTTGCTGGTATTTCTTAGAAGAAATCCTCTCAAGATAATGAGGAAACTGACATTAGTATTTTATAATTTACTTATTTTTATTTTATGTGCATTAATGTATCACCTGTATGTATGTCTGTGTGAGAGTGTCATATCTTGGAGTTACAGTTGTAAGCTGCCATGTGCTAACCACTGAACCATCTTTCCAGCCCTCACGTTATCATTTTAAAAGAGGTCGTCTTAAAAAAAAAAAAGGGAGGGGGGCTGGAGAGATGGCTCAGCGGTTAAGAGCACCGTCTGCTCTTCCAAGAAGACCCAGGTTCGATTCCCAGCACCCACATGGCAGCTAACAACTGTCTGTAGTTCCAGTTCCAGGCAAACACCAAGGCAAATTAATAAATAAAGTTTTTTTTTTAAAAGAAAAAAAAAAAAGGATAAGAAAGAGGTGCTTGTGTTGACCCTGAGTTCAATTCCAGGCCTTATGCAAAGGTGGAAGAATGAACTCTAAAGTTGCCCTTGACTCCCACAAAAACTGTGGCACAGCTACCCCCAACACATACAGAAAATAATAATAATAATAAAAGGAAATTATTAAGAACCAGGGAATTCAGAATGGATGGTTGTTGTAAAGCTGTTAAAACTGAGAATGATTATGAAAATAAGGATGGGCAGAACACAGAGCAAAGGTCAGTAATCCCAACATTCCAGAGACTAAGGCTGGAGGATCATAAATTCAAGGCCTGCCCGGGCTACATAGGCATCCCTTGTTTGAACCCCACAATAGCTAAATTTTGATTCCAGGAAAGTACACACCACCCCAATACTTCACACAATTTCAAGCAACACAGAGTCTCCTAGAAACCCCATGTGAATTACAAAATCCACAGTTAAACCCACGGGAACAGATAATGACAATGTAGAATGTATGTGCTGAGATCAAAAAAGATGAACCACAAAATCTGAGGATACCCAGCTATCAAAGAGAGGAGTCCCTGACAGGATGGGTGAGGACAAGACAAGGAGCTTGAGAGTCAGACCTCTCCTTGGGCAGTGGATAAATGTAAGCACCTAAAATCACCACTAACATTCCAGAGTTTGTTTTTTTTTTTTAAAAAAAACTTTATTTATTATTTATTTATTTATTTGCCTTGGTGTTTGCCTGGAACTGGAACTACAGACAGTTGTTAGCTGCCATGTGGGTGCTGGGAATCGAACCCGGGTCCTCTGGAAGAGCAGACGGTGCTCTTAACCACTGAGCCATCTCTCCAGCCCCTCAAACTCTATCTTTAGCCCTAACTAAAAGCACTAGTCCTGTGAGCACAGCTTCTTCAAAGAGATAAAGAGGTGGGGATGGGGCAATGTGATTTTATGTAGTCAGGCTCTTTCCTAAGCAGGCTGCTACTCAAGCTCAGTGTCAGAGACACACACTCTCCAGTGCAGCCTCCCTGCTTTTGTGACATTAAGCTCAATAAAAGGTTTCTCTTGAGTATTTTCCTTTTCTTAGCCACTTTCAATAGTCTGGGCTGAGCTGGTAATAGGAATAAATACTAGTGACAGCAAAGAAATGGTAACATGAACACAGACCTCAACAGTGAACAGGATACTAGGAGAGCAGATGAAGCAGACAGGGAGGAGGGCAGGGAGGAGGGAGGAGGGTAGGGAGGAGGGAGGGTAGGGAGGAGGGAGGAGGGCAGGCAGCCGGGAGGAGGGCAGGGAGCAGGGAGGAGGGAGGAGGGCAGGCAGCAGGAAGAGCCCTGGAGATACAAAAAGAAACCAAAGAATGAAGACAGAACAAATGAAAAAGGCTTAAGAAACCAGAAGACAGCAGGCCCTGCTTACTTACCAGGGGAGTTCCAGGGAGCTGTCTTTAGAAGCAATGATATCAGAACCTAGGCCTAAGTGGTTTTAAGCACCAAGAAACCCTAATTTCTGAAGCCTACATATTATAACCTTGTGGAATAAGGGTCCGATAGTTAAAGCTGGCCTAGGGCTCTGACATGAGAAGGTACTACTCCCCATCATAACTGCTGCCATTTGCTATGACCAAACAGAAATCAAGATTGCCAAAGACTAGCCCTTGGAGAGAGTCTAGTCACTGCCTCTAATTTCTGTTCAAGTGGAGAAAAGGACCCTAGCCAGCTGGTTAGTAACAGGACTGAGACCTGTCCAGAGTGGTGAGACGGGAGCAGATGGGTAAGCTCTGTGCCATGCTTCCTGTTCCTCTCCCCTCTACACTGCTGTTAAAAGGGTTCTCCCAGGGCTGTGATGACGCTGACTCCTCAGTGGGAGGCCGAGAGCTCATGGTTTCCACCTTCTCTACTGGTCTTGATTCCACTTAAAGACAGTAGGTTAGGGATCATTTCTCAAACACATATTTTCTTTTAACACCACATCTAGCACATCTGTAAGACCCTCAAAACAGGTTTTTTTTTTTTTTTCTTTCCTCACTAGCTCTATCATCCTATCATTTAGCAAAGAACAGATTTAGAGGCACAGCTCCCATGACTAGCTCCTTCCATCTCTGCCATGTATTGCTCTGTATTTGCTCTCTAAAACATCTTATGTTGTAAGGAGGTTCAATGGCAGCAGTTGGAGGCAGGTACATGTCCATGAACTTGAGTCCAGACGAACCCGAGCTACATTAGCCAGACCCTGGGGGTGGGGGTGGGGGCTGGGAGAGATTATAGGCAGCTAGCTGAGTGCTGGTCAGGAGTTCCAAGAGGCATTCTCCCACTTACCAGAGAAGCCTATTAAGGAGGATACTTTGGTGTAAAATCCAGAGCTATGAACTGTAGTCAATAAGTATATATGTATCAAAGTAAGTAAGCAGCTTTGTTAATAGACACCCTTAGGAGATTACAAATTACTCCATGAACCTCAAATGCACTGGGTCACTGACAACAACTAGAACCACAAACATTAAATATCACCTGCTACACAGACCATGTATGGTTCAGGTATCAACGGCCCAAAAAATTATTGATCCAACAGTAGGTTCTCCTCTGACTCATGTCTACCAAGCAGTGTGCTCAGACACAAAAGTGCTGATTTCTTACAAGCCTAATGGAACCCCCCCCAAAAAAAGGCTCAACACTTTTATCCTGCTCCCAAGAGGCCCTGTCTTACACTTCCCTTAAGACGCAGGGCAAGATCTCAGAGGGACCTTGAACCTCTGGGTCCATCAGCCTGGCCTTTCCAGGACGGTCACTGTTTATTCTCCTTATGAGCTCAAAGTACTAGATACTCAGCTGGCAACGAAAAGTCCTGGTCCCAGAAATGCCTGCTGGCCCTCAAGCCTAGAAAGGCATTAGGCAGGTGGAAATTGCCCATGATCTGGCTGGCGCCTGCAGGCCAAGCTCAAGTTCCGATTGCTTCATTCACCTTCATTCAGACCACTGAACAAGCCAAATCACTCTACAGCACAGTGCAGACCTCCTTTGTAGGAGGTTTAACTTCTACATGCTCCACCCCTAAAGTCCTCCTGCACCTGTAAGCCCTCTGAACTGCAAAGAAACACAGCTTAAATTACTACCAGTACTACTAGATCTCAGATCCTCTGAATGGAGTACAGTCAAAAAATGTTTACCAGCTAAAGCTATGACCTTGAGCCCCATTTTCCTTTCTGTGACATAAAAGCATTACTCTTAATTATGTCATTTCAGATCTCATAACTAGCAAAATCAAATGCAGCGGTACTAATAAACTGTTGTAGTTTTGCATCAAATAAATACAAATTCTATGTGTCACTGTAATTTCTTAAGGAAAGAATATTATTTTTAAAAGAAGACAGAAAAGAGGTAACACCAGAACAAGTGTAGCCATCCCACAGAAGCCCCCGCCCCCACCCTCACTCAAACACAGGCAGGGCCTTGGATCTGCTTCCTGACTCTGGACAAGGGTCAGGCTGCGTCCCCCTTACCCTGACACTGTGGGACATCCTGGGGATACCCTAAGGACAGTGAACCCCAGCATCAACTTCCAACGCAGACAAGTCCAATCGCCAGAAACACCCGTCAGGCCTGCTAAGCCTCTCTGCGGCCTTAGGAGACCTAGAACCCCGAGTCCCCTCCCTCAGCCTCCCCGCAGCGCTCTCCAGGCTCCATCTCTCGGGCTCCCGGACCCTGACCGGCCGCTGTCCTGGCAGGTCCCCACCCGCGACCCCGCGGGGAGACCCTGGCCCGACCACGACCGCCCAAGGTCGGCGGGGGAGGCCGCGGGTCTCGGACAGGCACCTGGCGGGGCAGGGTCACCCCGAGTCCGGCCGAGGCTGAGGCCGAGGGGGCGCCGGGTCGCAGAGACGCACTGCTCGGCCCGCCCCTCCTCCAAGAGGCGCCCCCTGCGCAGCCCGAGCGCCTCACTCACCCGGGCGACGCCATGAGCGCAGCGGCCTGGGCGCTCCCGCCTCCTCCGCTGCTTGCGCGGCTGCCGCTGGGCGCCGGGGAGGGGCCTGCAAGCCGCCCCCGCCTGCTCCGCTAGGGCGTCGGGCGCCGGGGGCCGAGCTGTGGGAGAAGGGCAGACGGGCGCCTGGAGCGAGGGAGAGGACGCCCAGGGCGGGGAGAACTTGTGACAGCAGCAGCCCCTAGCCTGGCTGGCTGCCTGGAAGTTGGAACTCACCTGCAGAGCCAGACCTGCCCTGGGGCCACTGACTGCCAGAGGGCGGGACGTCTTCTCCCAATCCCCGCGTTCTGATGTTAATTTCTGTAAGTAAAGCGCTTTCTCTAGCTCTGGGGTGTAAAGTGTTATTACCATTATTATTGAGGAAAACAATGTCTTTCCTACTACTAGTTCGCAGTTTTGGTGTATTCACTTCTGAACTGGTTACCCCTTTTTAAAAACTTGTGAATGTAAATTTTAGATTGTTTTACTTATAAGTATAGAATTTGGGGAACTTGTGTAGTGGGATTTCCTAGCGTCATCTACAAGCTATGAATAAATACTTGGGTACGTAAAATTTTGAGCCTTAGTTCCAGTATCCCGCCTGAAACTAAGAAGATACTTAGTTTCAATTAGTATCTTCTAAAACAAACAAAAACAAACAAGCAACAACAAATACCTTGGGGTGATAATATTGTTTGTAATTTAATGAAGTCTGCCTGAAGATCAGAGGTCAGAGCCAGCCAGAGTCGTAGAGGTCATAGACTCATAGAGGTTAGGCAGTGGTGGCGCACACTTTTAAACCCAGCACTTGGGATCTCAATGGCTTTCTCCCAATACTTGGTGTAAGGATTTTTAAAGCTTGCATTTATCTGGAAGGTAACAGTGTCAATCATGCCCCTGGGTGTGGCTGAGGTGTTGGAGAGGTGTGGCTTGTTCCTCTCTCTCTCTCTCTCTCTCTCTCTCTCTGATCTTAGGATTCGTGCAATAATATCTAATAAAAAGCTTTGGACCATGCAATACAAACTATTGCTGGTGGCATTTTTGTGTTATCACATTAAAATTTTTTATAAGAAATTTCTTCATACAATATAGTTTGGTCATAGTGCTCCCCCACACCCTCCCCACATTCCTAACTTTGTGTTTTTTCTGTCTATTTTTATTTAGACAAATTTTACCATGTAACACTGACCTGCCAAGAACTAAATGTGTAGACCATGGTGGCCTTGAATTCATGGAGTTTGGTCACCTGCTGCTGCCTCTGGACCACTGAGGTTAAAAGTGTAAACCACCATGTGGTGCAAGGCCAAACATTAATATTCTTTTCACCACTAAGAATATCAAACATTACAGTGATAAAGCCTTTGTTCAGATGTCAGAGTCTGGGCTCCACCAATTTAGTAGCTATACCTGTCCAAGTAAGCCAGAAACTCTCCAGGGCCACAGCTCCTTATTCCCTTCTTCTCTAGGAGGGTTAACTAAATGAATATTTGCTTGGTACAGTCTCTTTCCATCCTAGGAGAACCAATGCGGTGCTTCAGGGCCTTCTTGTCCTCCTCAGGAAAACAAAGCTAACAATTACTGCCTGTGTTCACAAGACATCTAAAGATCTACAAAGGAAGCCACCAGTGCTCCTTTTCCCAGGGATTCTTAAGCAAGGATGGTCAAATCAAGCCACATGGTGGTTCACACTTTTAACCTCAGCGGTATGTACAAAATGTTTTAAAATGTGGTGGTGCACACCTTAAATCCTAGCACTCAGGAGGCAGAGGCAGGAGAGAGTTCAAGACCAGCCTCATAGGAAGCACGCCTTATGCTCACAGATGAGCACTGGGGAAACCTGGGATGTTAAGCAGTCAGGGTTGGTCCTTAAGGGAAGAAACGCAACACCTGTTGCCCACTCCGAAGGCTGAAGTGATGGCTTCCTGGCCTGGTGACCTCTTTGCTATCTGTGTGGGCACTGGAACCCTCCTCTAGCCAATCTATAGAACCTATCTTTAGTAGTAGATGTCATGTCTGATCTGTATTAAGCTGACCTTGTTCCTAAAGAAGACTTAAGTATGCTTTGTTGTGTACACATGGTTAAATCAATTATCACCAGGATAGTTTTTACCAAATTGTGCTGTGCTTACATTTGCTTAAAATAAGCCACTTAAAGTCAGACTCAGAAGTTTGAACAGACACAGGCTATAAGGCATGCTGAATCCACCTACCTTCTTGACTTCCTCAACTTGTCACTTTGCTAGCTGTGAAGCTCACAGAAACCCCCTAACAATGAGTTATAGGCTAGGCAGGGCTGTACAGTCAGACCCTTGTCTCAAAAAATAAAACAACTCATTATTTTCAATCTAATTTTTAAATCTTAGTTTAAACTGCCTGGTTCTACCCTCTTTATTGCTAGGATTGAAGGAATGTGCCACCACGCCCACTTTTTAAGATTTTCCTTAAAGATTTTAAAATGGGGGTGTGGGTGGCGCTGGAGAGATGGCTCAGAGATTTAAGAGTACTGGGTGGTCTTCCAGAGGTCCTGAGTTCAATTCTCAGGAACCACATGGTGGCTCACAACCATCTATTATGTCATCTGGTGCCCTCTTCTAGCATGTAGACAGAATACTATATACATAATAAATAAATAAATCTTAAAAAACTAAATTTTTTTTTAAACTTTATTTATTTATTTGCCTTGGTGTTTGCCTGGAACTGGAACTACAGACAGTTGTTAGCTGCCATGTGGGTGCTGGGAATCGAACCCAGGTCCTCTGGAAGAGCAGACGGTGCTCTTAACCGCTGAGCCATCTCTCCAGCCCCCTAAAATTGTTTTTAATTAAGTGTATGTGTATCTGTATGTAGGCATATACACATGACACAAGTATTGTGTCCCCCTTGACCTAGAGTCACAGGTAATTAATAGTTTGAGAGCTGCTGGACATGGGTGCTGAGAACACAATTTGGGTGCTCTGCAAATAGGGTAGTTGTTCTCAACTGCTGTGTCATCTCATCTTTCAAGCCCTTTTGTTGCATTGCTTTTCTAGACTTTTTTTAATGCTTATGAGTGTTTTGTCTGCATGTATATCTATGGTGCCATACATGTTAAGTGTCCACAAAGGCCAAAAGAGAGCATTAGATCCCCTGGAACTAGAGTTACAAATATGAGACATCAGATGGGTGCTGAGAACCCAACCCAAGTCCTCTGAAAAAGCAGCCAGTGCTCTAAGCTGCTAAGCTAGCTCTCCAGCTCCCTGTGTTGCATTCTTAATGGTGACAAAACTATGTCTATTGCCTAGGCAATAGAGACACTAATGTTATTTACTGAGGAAAAAGTATCCCATATTATACATTTCATGTAGAGTAAAATGAAAAAAAACACCTTGGTATTTGGTAAAGTGTAGCATTCATTTTAATTCACAAATAGTACTTACAAATATATTAGTTATCTATTCCCAGTCTCATATTTACATGGTTTATTTTTTGACATTTCATTTCACCAGAAGTCTTTATATGTGAATTGTATCAGTTTGCAATAAATAATTTCTGAGTAAGCATAGCATCTTAAATATGAAGACACATAATTTGTAATTATAAAAGAAATTATTTTTAAAAATACACTTTTACCCATTCCTTACTGTACTAACTCGTGTGCTATGAGTAAATCGACAGTCAATATTCTGTAACTATCACCAACTTCATTTTTAGGACTTTTTCATCATCTGAAACAGAAACTTATCCTTTATACGTGACTCTTCATTCCCACTTTCCCTGCCTGAAAAGCTCTATTCTGTTGTGGCTATATGAATGTTATTGCTCTAGGGATCTGTTTAATTAGATCATATCTATGCTTCATGACCAGCTAATTTCACTTAGTGAAGACAGTAAAAGTAGCTCAAGAAACCCCATCTGCATTCTAGTAGACATTTTACAAAAAAGGTAAAATAAAGCTCAGTTTCACATTCCTGGTAGGGGCTTGCCCAGTTCCAAGAAATAAGCTAAGCACTATCTAAGGACATCAAGATGATCCACCCCTAAGGCAGTAAAAGGACCACCTAACCCAGGTGGGGTTCAAGAATGATAAACTGTAAAAAGTCCCTATAGCAGGAGCCAATCAGCAGCACACTTGCACCCTTGACCCTAAGTAACCCTGCCTTGAGGTTTTTGCCTTTAAAAAGCTGATGTAATTTAGGGAGCTCAGCTCTTCCTTACCTCACTACATAGGGTGCATGGAACAAGCTCCCTGCCTGGCTTGTATTGCTCTAACAATAATTGCTGTTACAT
Source organism: Sigmodon hispidus (assembly GCA_004025045.1). Taxonomy (NCBI): domain Eukaryota; kingdom Metazoa; phylum Chordata; class Mammalia; order Rodentia; family Cricetidae; genus Sigmodon; species Sigmodon hispidus. Next base: position 49,215 of record PVIH01010058.1, read on the forward strand.
TCTGGACATGTCTGTCTCCAATGGTCTCTCTCGGGGTTCTGAGATTCAGGCAGAACACTAAGCACAATGTATTCAAGGTTCATTTTTGTGTTTTTCTGCTCAGATTATCAAAACTATCAACAGCCTGGGTGCCAGAAATAACAGGAATGTATTTTCTTGAGGCTGAGGTGGCTAAAAGTCCCAGATCTATTTACTGTGGTTGTTTTCTGATTAGACAGTTGATTCTTGTGTTCTATAGGGCCTTTTCTCTACATATGCATGGAAGGATGAGAACAGACATTCTCTATGGTGTCTTGTCTTTTTGTTTTGTTCTTTAGCTTCTCACAGAAGTGTTTTGCCTATATGCATGTAATTGTGTCACATGTGTGAAGCACCTGTGGAAGCCAGAAGAAGGCCTCAGATTCCCTGGAACTGAAGTCACACAGCCTTGAGGTGCCACGGACTGCTGGCAAACAAACCCTAGTCCTCCACAAGAGCAGTGTCAAGCTCCAATTTGTTGTTGCCTTTTAGAAGCAAAAATTCCTCAGGCCTTTCTTTTTCTCAGGTTACAAGTTTAGTTGGGTGGGGTCTTGCCTTAAGGGTACAACTCCCTTTATTCTATTAGCCTTGTCTCTCTCAGCACAGGCCTTGGCTCCAACATTAAATTTCCAAGTGTTCTTTTTTACTTATACTGTACATTTTGTATGTCCTTTTGCCCCATTGGTTTTTTTCATTGTTCACCTACATAAGGATGATTATAAATAACCACATGACAAAGTCAATATTAAGCTGTCTTGAAATCTCTACCAAAAAGAAAAAAAAAAAAATGAGTTCATTACATTTCAATTTAGTCTAGGGTAGATTCTTAGGACAGAGGCAAAAACCCACCATATTCTTTGTTGAAATATTACAAGAATAATCCCTAGCAGTTGCTAATATTGTTCTTTGTGGTGATATATCATGTACCAAATAAAGATTGCTTGACAATCAGAGGATAGAACCAGCCAAGGAGTTAGCCACAGAGGTCAGGGACTTTTAATCCTAGCACTGGGGGCAGAAGCAGAGATCCATCTGGAATCTGTGAGATCAAGGCCAAACAGAGCCAGGAGGTGGTGGCACGGACCTTTAATCACAGCACCAGGAAAGTTGAAATAGGAAGTGATAGGCTGGGCAGAGAAAGGAACGTAAGGCAGGAGGAGACAAGGTTTGCACTCTTCCATTTTGGCTTTGGTGGCCTTCGCTTCCCTATCAGTCTAGGGGTTCATGGAGACAGAATCTTCCCCTTTAGGCTGAGGAGCTGGCTGGGTAAGAAATGGCTGTCTTGTTCCTCTGTCTCTGATCTTTCAGCTTTTCCTCAATATCTGGCTCTGGGTTTTATTATAAGACCAATTAGGATTGTGGAACAGTTCTCCTCTGAAACATTGTGAATGGGCCTCCATAGTCCACATGCTCTCAAAACTGTCGCCTTCTAAGCTTCTACTAGACCTGCTAAGCCCCAATACAGCTCCAGCCACTCTCCCTGTCTTAAGTCTCAATATTGTCCACATTCCTTCAAAAAAATTGGCACAGTCAGGCCTGTCACATTAATATCCCACCTCTGGTACCAGCTTGTCTTAATTCTCTATTGCTGCGATAAAACAACATGACCGAGGCAACTTATAGAAGAAAGAGTTTATTTGAGCTTCTAGTTTCAGAAAGCTAGAATATAATGACATCATAGCAGGAACAAGGCAGTGGAGCAGTAGCTGAGAGCTCACCTCCTCCAAACTCTTTCCAGCTATTCTACCAACTGGAAGCCAGCCACTGTGGGGGCCACTGCCATTCAAGCCACAAGCAGCAAGTGCTAACCACAGACCCATCTTTCCAATCTAGTCCAGTTCTTTTCCTATAAGAGCACCTATCCTATCAGATTAGAATTTACTGTTGCAATTTTATTTAATACTAATTACCTCTTTAAAGGGATGTCATAGAGTCTGTTTAAAGTTAGGAATCTAGTCTAGAACATTCTAGTCTTTCCTCTCCGACTCTCTGCTTTCCAAAGTGCTGGGATTAAATGTGTGCAGCACCACCACCCCACCTTTTTTTTTTCGCCCCACCTTTTTTTAAAATAATTTTTTAAAAACTTATTTTATGTACATGGTGTTCCATCTGACATGTACACCTGTATGCCAGGAGAGGGTATCAGATCCTATTATAAATGGCTGTGAACCACCATGTGGTTGCTGGGAAGTCAACTCTGGACCTCTAGAAGAGCAAGCAGCTAATGTTAACCTTCTGAGTCATCGCTCCAGCCCTTCTTTTCTTTTTTTAAAGGCAAGGCCTTGTTTAACCCAGGCTGGCCTCTTCAAACTCATTATCTTCTTGCTTCAAACTTTAAAAATGAATGAGTAATAAAAAGAGAAAAATGTTTTTGATGCTTTGAAACAGGGTCATTTGTACCCTAAGTTTGCCTAAAACTCACTATATACCTGATATTCTTCTGCCCTACCTCCTAAGTACTATGATCACAGATGTGTTGTGCCAACCATGCTTGACTAAAATCATTTATTGACTTCTCTCTTTATAAAAAAATAAAATACTGACAGAAGTATTTATTCTTAGAAAACTTGTAAAACGCATGGGAGTTCACCACACAGTGGGATGCTTCAAAACTTATGGTCAGATGAAGCTGGACACATACTTATAAGCCCAACACTTCTCAGGAGTCAGAGGCAGGACAATCAGGAATTTGAGGCCAGTTTCTGCTATACAAAGAATCTGATGCTAGCATGGACTACATGATACATGAGACTGTGTCTCAAAAAAAGCTGGCAAGATGGTTCAGTGGGTAAAGGCACCTGATACCATGACTGTCAACCTGAGTTCAATCCCCTGGGGCCCATGTGATGGCATAAGAGAACATACTGCCACTGACCTTTACACATGGACCTTGACACACATAGTTCCTGCCCGGACCTCAAATAAACAAATAAAATGTTAAAAAAAACAAATAAACAAATAGAAAACACAAAAACATACAGTGAGAAATCATTTCAATTACCTTGAAATAATTTTTTAAAAGTCAACATAGTTTAATTTGTAGTACTAAGATTGAACTGGGGGCTGGAGAGATGGCTCAGAGGTTAAGAGCGCTGACTGTTCTTCCAGAGGACCTGAGTTCAGTTCCCAGCAACCACATGGTGGCTCACAACCATCTATGATGACATCTGGTGCCCTCTTCTGTATACTGTATACATAATAAATAAATAAATCTTTAAAAAAAAAAAAGATTGAACCCAAGACCTTGTATAGGCTAAACAAATCGTCTGCTACTGCATAACTCAGTGTTGATTTTATGTGTATGAGTGTTTTAACTGCAAGTGTGTCTGCATACCACATGGGTCCCTTGGGACCAGAGTTACAAGCAGTTGTGAGCTGCCATATGAGTGCTGACAATTGAACCTGGGTCCTCTGCAAGAGCAATAGTGCCCTTAACACAGAGCCAGCCCTTTAAACCCAAAGTTTTTGTTTGTTTTTGAGGTTTTTTTGTTGTTTTTCAAGACAGGGTTTTTCTGTGTAACAGTCCTAGCTGTCCTGGAACTCGCTCAAACTCATAGAGATCCACCTGCTTTTACCTCTCCAGTGCAGGATTAAAGGCATACCTCACCACTGCCCAGCTATTAGACCCAAATGCTTTATTTTTAAAAAAATCATCTGGCCCTACCAACTTGGTCTAAATCAAAGATGACTTTGAACTTCTGATCCTCCTGTTCCACTGCTCCAGTCCTGGGTTTACAAGCATGTGCCACTACAACAGACGTGTGTGCTAGGGTTCAGATAAGTGTGTATACCAATCTTCCTGAGGACCTGAGTCCAGTTCCCAGCACTGATGTCAGACAATTCACAGCATCCTCAAACAACTCTGTC
>PVIH01010058.1:53199-78153 GCA_004025045.1 Sigmodon hispidus
AAAAAAAAAAAAAAAAAAAAAAAAGAAGAGCCAATGCCTCTGGTCTCTTTGGGTACCCAAATATATGAGCACCCCCTCCCATACACACACACACACCAAGCAGATTTTGTTTCTTGGAGGAAAAAAGTTGACAATTTGCCAAACTAACAAAAACAGAAAAAAAGCATATTAAAAATTCAAAAATAATGTGGAGAAGAGAGAATGACCTGATGTGGGCATGCAAGATGGCTCAACAAGTAAAGGTACCTGTTCCTGACTTGAGGACCCAAGTTTGACCCCTACAACCCATATGGTAGAAGGAAAGAACCAAGCCCATAAGCTGTCTTCTGACCTTCATGGACATGCCAAAAGAGGCATGTATAAATAAAAGAAAAACCCTGAATATCCAAATGACCCTGTAAAAAGTAAAAACACTGAATAATTAATCAAAAACTTCCAAGGTTTAGGACCAAATATCTTCACTAGTGAGTTCTTCCAAGATTTTAGAAAATTAACACCAATCCTGCTTTAAAACAAAACAAAACAAAACAAAAACAAAAACAAAAACAAACAAACAAACAAAAAAAACAGAAAAGAAAGGATAGGTTCCTCACCTAACCCAGCCTTGATACTGGAATGAGGGACTCAGACCTACCTCAACTAGATACACCAGACTGAACTGACCCACCTTGGGATTCCTTGCCCTCCTTGGGGAATGGATGGGGGATGGGGTAGGGGGAGGCTGAGGGAAGACTGGGAGGGACTGGGAGGAGGAAAGGGAGGGGGAGCAGTGGTAAATATGAAAAAACTTTAAATTAGGGGCTGGAGAGATGGCTCAGCGGCTAAGAGCACCGTCTGCTCTTCCAGAGGACCCGGGTTCGATTCCCAGCACCCACATGGCAGCTCACAACTGTCTGTAGTTCCAGTTCCAGGCAAACACCAAGGCAAATAAATAAATAAATAATAAATAAAATAAAGTTGTTTAAAAAAAAAAAAACACTTTAAATTAAAAAAAATGGGGGAAAAAAGGATAGGTTCCTAGTTTGCTGCATAAGGCCAGCACTACTCTAATAACAAATCCAAAAAAGAACGTGTGTGTAGTGGGGGGGTTGAAATAAAATAAAACTAAATAAAGTAACCTACTGACCAATCTCTCTCATAATTTAACTACAGAAATCCTGAAACAGCCTGCACTTGGGAGGCAGACACAGGTTGATCTCTGCTAGTTTTTTTTTTTTTTTCTTATAGTTTTTTTTTTTTAAACTTTATTTATTTATTTGCCTTGGTGTTTGCCTGGAACTGGAACTACAGACAGTTGTTAGCTGCCATGTGGATGCTGGGAATCGAACCCGGGTCCTCTGAAAGAGCAGAGGGTACTCTTAACCACTGAACCATCTCTCCAGCCCCGATCTCTGCTAGTTTTAAGGCCAGCCTGATCTACATAGTAAGTTCCAGGACCACCAGGGATATATAGTGAGACCCTGTCTAAGGGGAAAAAAAAGTGGTTTTAAAAAAATGGTCTGGAGGCTGGAGAGATGGCTCAGTGGTTAAGAGCACAGATTGTTCTTCGAGAGGACTGAGGTTGAGTTCCCAGCACCCACATGGCAGCTCACAACTGTCTGTAGTTCCAGTTCCCAGTTCTAGGCAAATACCAAGGAAAACAAATAAAAATAAATAAAGTTTTTTAAACAATAGTCTGGGTGGGGCCTGGAGTTGAGCAGTTAAGAGCACGGCACAATTTTTCCAGCAATTCCCTATACTTATACCAAGGGGCTCACAAACACCTGTTACAACAGATTCAGGGGATCAGTGCCACCTTCTAGCCTCCATGGGCATCTGTACTTAGGCTCATACTTACACAGACAGACATATTTTTTAATTAAATAAATAAATATGGGCTGGAAATACCTTCAACATATGAGGCTCTGGGTTTGATCTCAACCCCCCCCACACACACACACATATACCCTCTCTTCAGTAGTGGCTTGCTGTAATCTTAGCACCCAGAAGGAGGCAGAAGGATCCTAAATTTGAGGCCAGCTTAGGATACATAATGAAAACTTTAAAAAAGAAAGAAAAACTGAGCAAATTAAATACAACAGCATATTAAAGGTATACTAGGCTAAGGATATCCTCAGTTTGTAGACTACCCACAGAGGAAAAAATAGTAGAATCATTGCATCTAGAAATAAAATAGTTGATTTTCTATATGTTCCTAAACTTGAAGAAATCATTCTGTAAAACAATGATTGTTTTCTGTTATACAGAGAGATGTTTTTCTGAAGGAGCTTTACATGGCTTTGGTCATAAGACAGCCCTGGCACTCCTGGAGCTTCCTGTACAATCCACTGCTGGGAACAGTACTCAATAAGGACCACAATTGAAGGGTGTGATGTTTCCATTCAGAAAATATACAGATTAGATCTAGATCAGGAACTTGGTAACAACTTGTTTACCTCAAAAACAACTTTTGTGTAACAATCAATAAATACGCTCTGCACAGCTCTTTGGTGTTAAATGGTGCCCAACATGTGCACGTACATCCACATAAAGCCTGAGAAAACTCGAAAACAGAAACAGAGCCAAAAGCAGCCTCCTAGTTGTATCTCTCAGTGGGCTATGGTACAGAGACAATGTGGCATGTGGGCTTGAGCTGCAACAAGGCAGGTACGTGCAGTTTTACAGGAGCCTCGGGGCAAGCACAAGCTGCATATGACTGATTTAAGGTTTCTGTTCATGCAGACAAAAAGGGAACAGAGTCAGAGTAGTTTCTTGGTAGTAGCAAGAAGTGCAAACAGAGGTGTGGCTCCTTTAAGAGAGGCTTCCTGACTCAGCCTTAAAGGCAAAAACCCAAAGGCTCTTTTAAGAGGCCCTGTTGCTAAACACCTAAATGGTGTTTATGAGCCGTGGGCAGCTGTGCTCTACTTGATGGCAATTCTCCAGAACTGGGGTGGTGAACGTGGTTCCTGCCAGTGTCTTTGCCATGAAGCTAAGCTCTCACAGACCAAGGAGCTGGGTAGAGCAAGCCGCCATAGCTGAGCCTTTAATCCTAGCTACACTTTAGCAGATTAGGTGTGGTCAGAAAAAGAGATACACAGTAAAGACAAATTCAACAACAACAACAAAAAAACCCAAACCTCTAAACAGTTTACAATATGTTTAAAAATATACATAGGTGGGGCTGGAGAGATGGCTCAGTGGTTGGGAGCACTGACTGCTCTTCTAGAGGACCAGGGTTCAATTCCCAGCACCCACATGGCAGATCACAACTGTCTCTAACTTCAAGACCTGGCACCCTCACAGACATGCAAGCAAAACACCAATGCACATAATATAATAAAGATATTTTAAATATATATATATATATATATATATATATATATATATACACACATAGGCTTGGGAGGGAGAAAGGGGAAAAAAAGGATAGAAAAAGTCCATAAAGAAATAAAGTAAAAAAATTATATAAGCTATGAAAATACAGTCTGGATACTGTATGTTATGTTGTCTTTGAATTGTTTGACTGCTGTAGAAGAAGCAAGAGCTGCTAACAAGACATTTGATTATAAATGCTGCTGGATTGGGGCTGGAGAGATGGCTCAGAGGTTGAGAGCACTGACCGTTCTTCTGGAGGACCTGCGTTTGATTCCCAGCATCCACATGGCAGCTAACAACTGTCTGTAATTCCAAGATCTGACACCCTTACACAGTTATACATGCAGGCAAAACAACAATTCACATAAAATAAAAATAAATATTAAAAAAATGCTGCTGGATTAATCCAACCTATATATTTTGTAAATGCCTTGACATCAAAATTGAGGTCAAAAGATATGTTACTTTGGAGAAGAGGTTTTCTTTTTATATCCACAGAGGATAAAAGGCTGTGGATTCATTCTGGGTTAAAGAAAATAAAGTTTGTTCAAGGAAAATCCTTTGAAAAGTCTTTGATGTAAATGGATGGCACAGATCATCTAACATTTTAGAGCACCTCTGTTGCAATTTCCTCTGAGTTCTGCATCCAAAACAGCTTCAACGAGACTGAGATAACCCAGCCTCACAGAGTACTACAGTCAGGACTTGATCATAATCCTGAATTTTCTCAGGATCCCCATAAGATTACCAGCACTCCCAATCAGCAGAAAGTAGTCTAGAGAACTAGGCCCACACTCCCCAAAAATGGACTATGGATGTTTGTCTTTGTTTACAGTGTTGATACAAGTTGTTATGATACTGGTGAAGGGAAAGCTGTACAAAGGAAATTAGATTTGGGGTTCTTGTTTTAAAAAGAAAAAAAGGGGGGCTGGAGAGATGGCTCAGCGGCTAAGAGCACCGTCTGCTCTTCCAGAGGACCCAGGTTCGATTCCCAGCACCCACATGGCAGCTAACAACTGTCTGTAGTTCCAGGCAAACACCAAGGCAAATAAATGAATTTTTTAGAAAAAGAAAAAAAAAAAAAAAAGGAGAAATGCTTTGTACACTGTAAATATTTATCATTGTAAATATTGGTTTAATAAAATGCTGATTAGTTGAGTAGGAGGCAGGGCAACCAGACTAGGAGAATTCTGGGAAGCAGAAGAGCAGAGGAAGAGACAACAGTGCGATGCAGAGGAAGCAGGATGAGAATGCTGCACTGAGGTACCAAACATGAATACAAACATGGATTAACTTAAAGTATAAGAATTAGCAAGTAATAAGACTGAGCCATAGACCAAACAGCTTGTAGTTAATATAAGACTTTGTGTGATTATTTGGGACTGAAAGACTGTTAGACCATGGGTCCGAACCTCAGGGATAGGCCAGGCTAGAAACTAACTACAATTTGAGGTTCAGTTCATAGAAACTGTTTCTCCCTGCTGCCAGAAAGCCTGAACTACATTCTGGAGTGCCCCTCTTTCTTTAGCACTGTTTGCCTAGGTTAAGTCTCCAGAACTAAATGGTGGCTGACATCACTAATCCCAACACTGGGAGCAGGGGTAGTTGAAGCAGGAGGACTGTGAGTTCAAGGCTGGACAGGGTAATACTTAGTGAGTTTGAGGCAAGTCTGAACTTCCTAGTGAAGCCGTCTCACTAAATAGAACTAAAAATCTCATCAAGGCAACTAGACACACATACAAAAACCATTTACAGAAAAATAAGCTTACAAATGGGAAAAACTGGGTATGATGGAAAGCCCTGTAATCCCAGCACTCAGAGGCAGAAGCAGAAGAATAAGTTCAAAGTCATCCTCTACTATATAGTGAGTGCTGTAAGCATAATTATGCCAGAAACACAAACATGCATCTTTCTAAGGTATCAAAATTTATCAAGTATTGATAAATTCACAAGATTCAGTGGTTTCAGTGGCAGTTAGATAACCCTGTTTACTTTGGTAATCTAGCCAAGGCAAATGAAGGTCCTTTCATTATAGGACTTTTTTTGTATGTGTATGCATGTGTGGGCATACATGTGTGCATGCACACATGCATGTGTGTATGTGGAATCCTGTGTTCATGTTGGAAATCATCACCATTGATTATTTTTATTCAAAGAGGCAGAGTCTATCAATCAAATCCCGAGCTGGGGTCAATATGACTAGTCTCCCCAGTCAATTTGTCTGTGTATAATCTATCTCTGCCTTCTGAAGCTGAAATTACAGTTGTGACAGCCACTTGGCATTTACCTTGATTCTGGAGATCAGAATTTCTGTCTTCACAGTTGAATATCAAGTACTTAACCACTGAGTCATCTCCTCAGCCTCTTTATTCCAATCTGAATTACTAATATTGACTCTCATATCACATAGCACATAGTAAATATATCTATATACATGTATATGTATGTTTATAGAAAGAATACAAGTAAGGAGGACACATCAGAGTTCAAGTGGTCTGAGAGAAATGTAAGTAGAATCTATATTGCTAAAATAATGAGCCCAAACCAAGCACTTGTGTGATGGTCTAAGAACTGCCCTCACAGGCTCATAGATTTGAGTGCTTAGTCATCACAGAGTGATACTTCTTGAGAAGGGTTAGAAACTGTGGCCTTGTTGGAGGAAGTGTGTCACTAGGGGTGGGGTTTAGGGTCTCAAAAGCCCAGGTGAGGCCCAGTCAGTGTCTCTCCCTGCTGCCTACAGCTCAGGACATAGAGCTCCCAGCTACTTCTCTAGCACTATGTCTACCTCCTGCCACCATGGTGATGACTGGCTAAATGTCTCAAATTGTAAGCAAGTTCCAATTAAATGGTTTCTCTTATAAGAGTTGCTTTGGGGGCTGAGAGAGATGGCTCAGTGGTTGGGAGCACTGACTGCTCTTTCAGAGGACCCAGATTCAATTCCTAGCACCCACATGGCAGTTTACAGCTGTCTGTAATTCCAGTTCCAGAAGACTCAACATTCATGGCAAAACACTAATGCACATAAAATAAAATTTTTAAAAAATTAAAAAAAAAAAAAAGTTGCTTTGGTCATGTGTCTCTTCACAGAAAGAGGACAGTGACTAAGACAATGAAAGAAGCTGTGTGAAAGTAAAGCTACAGAGTTCCAGCTCCAAGGTCAAAGGCGGAACCGGGTCTAAGAGCAATAAATATCAAGTTCAGGTATACTCAAAGCAAGCAGGTGGATGGCAGGCAAGCAGGTACACCATGTCAACAGTATAACCAAGACTAACTGAGGCCCGAGGTATCAGAGTTCTCTGTCACACTCAAGGATCAGATAGTAGAGTAGGTGGGGCCATTGCCACTAGGTATATATCACTTTTTGAGGTCCAGATTGAGGGAATTATGTCAGGTAAACTCTTGGGCCTGGTTTGTTTGACCTGATTTTAATCTGCCCACATACCCCAAAGTCTCTATCCACCCCAATATGTTCACAGAATGATTCCCTCTCTCCCGGAAGTAAGTCATTAATCAGTCTGTGCTCCATGGGTAGTACCTATTCCTGTTGTTGGCAGATAGTGGGGTTTACTTTTGCACCCAGAGCAAGATCCTCCAACTTCAAAATCAAGTCAAAAGCTATCTATAAAATGCTCTCAGAGCAACACACAGGCTGTGTCACTGTTTTACACTATGTGGGGTGACTCAGAGTGCAGCTATCTCTCTAGCCTCCAGCATGCTTTTCAAGGAATGGGTTAGCTATCAGGGGAGCTCAGTACCTTTGTCTGTACTGCTTGCCTTCCCAGCTTTTCACCATGGAGCACTGTGAGGCAGAAACTGACCAGCCTTATGTGTCTAATTGCCAGAACTGTGAATTAAGTGAAAGCTACACTAAAAAACAAAAACTGGCTGGGCAGTGGTAGCACACACATTTAATCTTTTCTTTTCTTTTTTCTTTTTTTTTTTTTAAACTTTATTTATTTATTCGCCTTGGTGTTTGCCTGGAACTGGAACTACAGACAGTTGTTAGCTGCCATGTGGGTGCTGGGAATCGAACCCAGGTCCTCTGGAAGAGCAGACGGTGCTCTTAACCGCTGAGCCATCTCTCCAGCCCCCACATTTAATCTTTTCAAAGCACTCTGGGGGCAGAGGTAAGGCATACCTCTGCATTCAAGGCTTTGTAAAGTGAGTTCCAGGACAACCAAAAAAAAAAACACCTTAAATTTAAGAACTTAAGATCTCTATATCTCCACTTCCTGCTAGGATTCCAAGCATTGTTGTTTCATTTCCACGATAAAACACTCTGACCAAAAGAAACTTAAGGTTCACTAACTTAAAAATTTCATGTCACAGTTTATCACTGAATTAAGACAAGACAACTTGAATGAAGGCCTGCTTGTAATTCCAAACAGCATTATTTCCAACCACAGAATTCACTTCCCAAAGAAATAAAGCCCGGACCACGAAGGTTGCTGCTTGTTGGCTGCCAGGTAGGTGGGCTCACTCTTAAGCTTTCTTATATACTTGAAGATGACCTGACTAGAGAATGGACTTGCCCATAGTGGGCTGGGCCCTCCTATATATCAATTATCAAGACAATATCCACAGACATAAACACAGCCAAACTGATCTAGATAAATTATCAATTGAAGCTCTTCTCAAGGGCTGCTAGTGGGTTTCAAGCTGAGAGTCAAAGCTAGCCAAGACAAGCATGCCCTACCATCCCTGGCTTCTGCATCTCTTTAGTTGTTTTGGTATATTTTGAACATCTTTAAGAATTTATTGGAGCACTTGCCTGGAATGGATGCTGAGCTAATCCACTTTGGGACCTCTTGCCCTTTCTGGGGAGGGGATTAGGGAGTGGGGAGGAGGGAGGCTGAAGGCTGACTGGGAGGGGCAGAGAGGGGGAAGGGAGTTGGAACAAGGGGATACATGGATAAAAAGAAAATGATACTTTATTCTATAAAAATAAAAAATAAAAAGAGAGAAAAAAGAATTTATTGGAGCTAGAGATGGCTCAGAGGTTAAAAGCACTGACTGCTCTTCCAGAGATCCTGAGTTCAATTCCCAGCAACCACATGATGGCTCACAATCATCTATGATGACATCTGGTACCAGCTTCTGTATACCATATACATAATAAATAAATATTTTTTTTTAAAAAAAGAATTTATCTTTGAGAGGGCTGAGGAGATGGCTCAATAGGTAAAGGAACTTGCCACCAGCCAAATTCAAGCCTGATGACCCAAATTCAATCCCTGAGACCTACAAGATAGGAGAGAGCTGACTCATGTACCTACCCATACACCCATCCACAAATAAATGTATTTTAAGCATGTATCTTTAGCAACTAGGAGATGGCTCAGTAGTCAAGAGCACGGACTGCTCCAGCTTAGGACCTGAGTTACACTCCCAGTCCATATAGTAGCTCACAACCATCTATAACTCCAGTTCCAGGAAATCCAACATCCTCCTCTGGTTTCCTCAGGCCAGGCACACATGTGGTACACAAACATAACATATACATAAGTAACTGGGTTTTTGTTTGTTTTAATGTGTCTTAGTTAGGGTTTCTATTGCTGTGAAGAAACAGACTGATCATGGTAACTCCTATAAAGGAAGACATTTAATTGGAGCAGCTCAAATGCAGTTTCAGAAGTTGAGTCCATTATCTCCATGACAGAGAGCATGGTGGCACACAGGTAGACATGGTAGACATGGTGCTGGCTATATCTTGATCAAAAAGCAACTGGAAATGAACTGTGACAGTGGTGTGGCTTGGACATAAATGAGATCTCAAAGACAACCCCCACAGTGATATACTTCCTCCAATAAGGCCATACCTACTCCAACAAAGGCATATTTCTTGGTAGTGCTACTCCCTATAATCTTGTGGAGTCCAAATACTCCTAAATACCCTCCAATCAAACTACCACATCTTTCAAAAAAATGTAATGGGTGAGCACATTAGCCAGTATGTACATAGGTGCATGCCTGGTGCCTGTGGAAGCCAGGAAAGTATTGGAGTCCCCTGGAAGTGTAGATAAAGTATGGTTGTGAGTCTCTGTGTAGTTGCTGAGAACCAAACTTGGGTCCTCTGAAAGAGTAACAAGTGCTCTTAACTACTGAACCATGTTTCCAACTAAAGAACTAGAAAAGCACCTCCATATTTTGAGCAAAAGTTCTTAGCTTCTAGATAAGTCTGAGTCTGCATAGGAACAAAGTTCAGACAGGAAAGGTAGCTTAGGGACTGATAACAGTTAATTATCCATGGAAATGTCTCAGGACCAGATAGTCTGGAAAGACTGAACCCAGGAGGTAATCAAAGAAAGGTCTTGGCAAACAGCCAGCTAAGATAATAACCTTGTGATTTTTGCCTAACCTTGTGATTTTTTTGCCTTTAAAAACCCAGCTTGCAAAGGGGTGGCACCTCCTCTGGCCACTATCATGCCTGTGTGCCAGACCAAGTTCACCAAACCTTGCTTTTCCATTTCGAAGAGTTAGTGCCTCTGGAGATCTTTTGGGGGGAGTCCAACACAGGCACCAAAAATAGATCTCTGAACTTGTTATTGTTTGAGATATGGGCTCATGGGGCCCTGAGTAACTTATTATATAGCAAAAGATGACCTTGGATTTCTGCTTCTCCTGCCTCCACTTTGTTCCTCAGTGTTGAGGTCATAGCTGTGCACAGTGCTGGTTTTTGCTTTAAGTTTTGCTATGTAGTGCTGCCTTGGTATCACCAGGCTGGGTTAGAACTGCCTCTACCTTCTGAGTGCTAGGATTAAATGCATGCACCACCACTGCCCAGCCCTAGAGAAATTCTTGATGGCAGAAGTAAGAAAGTAAAGCTCATGGACACTAGATCCTGAGGGATCGCAGAGAGCTCTGAATGTATTCTTACAAGCCACAGAGCTTCCTTAAGGAGTTTGGGAAGGCTTACATTTGAAGGGAAGACAGTTCATAACGTGTTTAGGACAGATTAGGGGAACAGGAGAACAGAATACAAGGATCTGACTGGGAAAGCATGTAAGTGCTCAAGGCACTGTTTGTTTTGTTTGGGCTAGGGTTTGTATGCATGTGTGCAGGAACATGACAAGAGGTCAAAGTAGAATGTCTGGTGTCTCTCTACACTGCTCTCTACAATATTGCCTTTGAGGCAAGGTCTCTCCCTTAACTGGAAGCTCATTGTCTAGTCTAAGCTAGTTCTGGAGATTCTGTCGACAATTCCTCCCCCCAGTTACAAGCATGAACAGCCAGCCATTCTCCACTTTTTATGTGGGTGCTCAAGAACTCAGGTCCCCATGCCTGCACAGCAAGCACTCTTACTTAGCCATCTCGATTCCTCCCGTTGTGTTTTAAATAGTCCTTTTGGGATCCCCCCTCCCTTCTTAAAGACATGTTCTTACTTTGCAATCTAGGCTGGCCTCAAACTCAGTATGTTGCCCAAGCTGACCTTGGAACACCATTGTCCTGGAGTTATTTTATTAGCATATTAGTTATTGTATTAGTATATCTGTCTAGATAAATATATTATGTATAGATACAGTAACAAACCTTCCCCCTTTTTTTTTTTTTTTAACTGTATGGGATAAGCTGACACAGTGTATTTTATTGTATCCTACTTCACTTTTAAGATGTTGGCTACAATCTATCACAACGATTTTGTGACATATTGATTAGTTTGTAACTACTTGGTCTTCAGACACCTCTGATATGTTGGGGAAAGAAAAGGAGAGTTCAGCTCGGGGTGTGCTCTTTCAGACTGAGTCTCAACCTCGGCAGTGCATCAGAACTACCTAAGTACTACTGAAAATGCAGCTCTCCAGACATGTAGGTGTATTTGTCCTCAGCATCTACGTGTATTTGGAAATATCTGTATACTTCTGCCCAGCAAGGATATAAAAACCAAGATACTTACAGAGCTGAGAACCACTAAGCTCGACAGTTACGTGACAGCCTGGGGAGAAGCCCAGGCAGGGGCAGAGAGCATTGCTTGGGGCACCTATGGTGTCAGCTAGGTCCCAGTGCCTAGGCCCTCGCCTAGCACAAACCAGCGCCCCAGGGCCCGGTGACCGGGCCGAATAACTGACGGTGCGCGACCAGGTTCTCAGCGTCGGCTCGGAGCTTACAGCAACCGCCCCACAGTGCCCCGCGGCGCGCACGCGCAGACCGCCGCTCCCGGCGTGCGGCATTGCGGCCCAGTCGGCCGGCCCGAGCAGCGGGAGCATGGCGCTGAAAAGGATCCAGAAGGGAAGAGTGGCGGAAACGGGGTCCTCCCACCCTTCCACTCCGCGGGCGACTAGAAACCAGCAGCTGAGGCGCGTCTACACGCACCCCGCGCGAGGGGGAACCGCCGCCGACGCGGATGTGGGAGGCGGGTGCGTGCGCGGGTGAGCGGCTCGCAGAGGCGGGGTCACGCGACTTTGTCAGCTGCGCGCGCAGCTGCGGGCTGAGGGGGCGGGGGGAGTGGGGATGCCAACAAGGGAGGGTAAGAGGCTGGAGTATTTCATCCCATAGGTAACAAGAGTTTTGTATTAATCCACTAACCTGGGAAACACAGCGCAGAAAAATACAAGGAGATCCAGTGCTGTTCCCCTTCACCACCCGTTACCATTTGTAAACATTTTAGCATACCTACTTTTTGTTCTTTTCCTGCTTTTGTTTTTAAGTTGCTATAATTCTGTTTTGTTTCGTTTTCTTTGTTTTTTTGAGACAGGGTCTCAATGTAATCCTAACTGACCTGTGTTGTGCCCAGAGTCCAGACCCTCAAAAAACCAGTACGATGCAGCAGTAGAGAGTCTAATTACTGACAAGCTAGCTTGGGCCACTCTGTTCCGAAGCAGCAGTGGACTAGGAGCGACCCTGAGCAGCAAGTCTTTTACTGGTGGGAGGGCTCTAGGGGGATGTTTCAACATTTAGCAGTGGTCCTTAAGGCTTACCTGTATCTGCAGATTAGCAAGTGTACCTGGAGACTGTTGTTATCTTGTTAAAGTTCCTTTCCCTGGAGGGGAATGTTTGGAATGTCAGGTATTTCTCCGGGAGGTGCTGGCTCCTCCCTGGATGATGTCTGCCTGTGGGCCCTTCCTGGCAATACTGGGTGCTGCCAGCAAGAGCCTGCTGGCTGGCTGGCTTTCATTAAGCCTGTCATGGCAGTTGTGTGGTCAAGCTGCTCTGAGCCCCACATTGCTCCCTTCTCAAGAACAGATGACAAAACCTAATCATGGGTCTGCCCAAAGGTTCAAGTTAATGGGACTTAAGAACCATTAACTGGGGGCTGGAGAGATGGCTCAGTGGTTAAGAGCACCGTCTGCTCTTCCAGAAGACCCGGGTTCGATTCCCAGCATCCACATGGCAGCTAACAACTGTCTGTAGTTCCAGTTCCAGGCAAACACCAAGGCAAATAAATAAATAAAAGTGTTTTTTTTTTTTTTTTTTTTTAAAAAAAAAAATTAAAAAAAAAAAAAAAAAAAAAAGAACCATTAGCTGGGGCTGGAGAGATGGCTCAGAGGTTAAGAGCACTGACTGTTCTTCCAGAGGAACTCTTCCCAGCAATCACATGGTGGCTCACAACCATCTATGATGACATCTGGTACCCTCTTCTGTACACTGTATACATAATAAAGAACCATTAGCTAACAGTTTTCTAGGACAGTGACATGAAAATCCATTTCCATTCTTAAGGCCCTGTAGTTCTGATCTTTGGCTATAACTAGATTTGTATAGAAATAATTTTAAGACCATATAATATCTCTTTGGTTCTGATAAAGAAGGTCAAGTGTCTATTTTTCTAGTATGTCAAAGGGCATTAGAGGTAGCCATTTTGTTTCCTATGCTAGAAAGTTTGTTTTTAACTCAACATTTTACCTGTTATGGGCAGGGAACAGAGGACGACGTATTCCCTGAAAGGCTAGTAATTTGTCAGAAGCGTGTAGTTATCTGACCCAGTTGTGGAGACAGGAAACAAATCCCATTTGGCTGTACTGCTGCACATGAGCTTTCAGCAACTCTTTGGAACCTTTGAACAGGTTGTATATGCCAGCCACGTGTAAATCTGTTTAGACGCATTAAAATTAGAAATAAAGGTTAAAATTTATGTACCTATTTGTAAATTTGAGGCCGATGGTCTTTGTAATTGGGAAGGGCAGGAATCCCAAAACCAGAAGAGAGAAAAATACCATCCTTGGGAATAGATAGGTAGGGAAAGCTTAGGCTGTACTTATCTGTAAAGTGGGTCTAAATTTTATGACTTCTCAATTTTCTTTTTCTTTCTTTTTTTAACAGACTCAATTTACTTTTTATTTTTTGTATAAAACCCTTATGTGGTGGCCACAGCTGCAGCCTGGGTCCTCTGAACAGAGACTCTGGTTTGGGCTTTCACAAGATGGTCTGTGAATTCCTGATAAGGAGACTTGGTAAACACAATCTCTTTCCAGAGGTCAGGGGTCAGGTAGCTGTGGGTCTTAGAGATGGCATCAAAGGTGGCCTTGGCAAAGTTGCCCAGGGTGGCAGTGCAGCCCCTGGCTAATGTATAGCAGTCATCAATACCCGCCATCATCAATAGCTTTTTGGGCACAGGAGCAGAGACGATGCCAGTGCCTCTGGGGGGCAGGGATAAGATGCACCAACACAGAGCCACAACGGCCTGTCACTTTACACGGAACAGTGTAGGGCTTGCCGATCTTGTTCCCCCAGTAGCCTCTCCGCACAGGGACAATGGAAAGTTTGGCCAAGATGATGGCCGTCAGATAGCAGTGGCTCCCTTCTTGGAGCACTTAACATCAAGCCCAACATTACCATTGTAGTCCCCAATAATGACAAAAGCCTTAAACCTGGACCGCTGGCCAGCCCAAGTCTGCTTCTGCACTGGCATGATCTTTAGAACTTCATCCTTTAGGGATGCACCCAGGAAGAAATCAATGATCTCGGATTCCTTAATTGGAAGGGAGACCAGTAGATCTCTTCCAGAGACTTGATTTTCACATCCTTAACCAGGCAGCCCAGCTTGGTGATGGGTACCTACTCCTTGTCTTCAGCTTTACCTCCACGAGCCCCGAGGCCTCAACCATGACCGTGGCTCCTAAGACCACTGCCAAATCCTCCAGGCCATGGCCTCCTAATTCTGCCCCCCCCCCCCCCGTCCTCCATGCCCCTCCCACTATACCACTGTCATCTGCCATTTGGTGTTTTTCGAGGAAAAAGAAGCTCAATTTTCTTAAGTTTATAGAAATTTACAAATTACAAAAGGACAGAGTTTTAGGTATATTAGTATTAATAATCTCTCAAGAGACATAGTAACTTTAGAAAAAGCAAGGCCATAATGTGTGTGTGTGTGTGTGTGTGTGCATGGATGCTTGAGCTTGCAAGCTTGCAGAAGGATCTGGTTGTCTGATGATGCCAAGCTGACAAAGTTATATTCTAGCCACCAATACTTGCAGAGATCTGAGAAGGTTAAATTTTACCTGAGTACATACTGTGCAGCTTCTGAATCTACTAAAAGAATGACAGAGACCATGTCCAGTTAGCCATACCCAGGTGTCCACATTGTTGGAGGCAGAAGTATCAGAACAGCATCAATCTTCGACTGCCAGACACACGAGGGAAGTTTTTCCATGTTAGAGGGACATAGAGGAGAAGATTGATCTTACTTTGTCTATGCAAAAGGCTGCAATTAATTATCTGATGTCATGTTGCTTGTCCACAGTCTGGGCCAGGTCCTGGTGGCAGACATTGCCCAGGTCAGCATACTCACAATCCAGATGGAGACATCGTGGTACCTTGTAATCTTCGGAGACCTTGGGTCACTGTTAGGATCTGGGAGTCTTCCAAAAGAGTAGAAACTCATGGGCTACAACTCTTCTAAGCCCTTCATGTCTTTAAAATCATTATTACCTGGCTGGCTCTTTTTTTTTTTTTTTTTACTTTTTTATTTATTTATTTATTTGCCTTGGTGTTTGCCTGGAACTGGAACTGCAGACAGTTTTGAGCTGTCATGTGGGTGCTGGGAACTGAACCCCAGTCCTCTGGAAGAGCAGTCAGTGCTCTTAACTGCTCAGCCATCTCTCCAGCTCCCCCCACCCCCAGCTGACTCTTAAATTCTAAAGTTTAACTGTCAAAGCAAGGTGCAACTTTAACATCTTATTAGACAAGTGTTGTTTTCAAACCAAAATACTTGAGGCTTGTTGCTTCCTTAGTTGAGAAGGAGATACAAGGAACAGAGAGCTCATTAGGACTCCTTAACCTAGACATGTTTTTTTTAAATAGTTACATTCACACATACACAGATTTGGATCCAAGTTACATACATAGATATACAGAGTTAAAGCTAGCTTACATTAATTCACACAGAGTTACATCTAAATCACACACATATCTTTATATCCATACATATATCATAAACATTTTTTTTTTTTTTTTTTTTTTAAATTTTTTTATTTGTTTATTTAATTATTTGCCTTGGTGTTTTCCTGGAACTGGAACTACAGACAGTTGTGAGCTGCCATGTGGGTGCTGGGAATCGAACCCGGGTCCTCTGGAAGAGCAGACAGTGCTCCTAACCGCTGAGCCATCTCTCCAGCCCCTATCATAAACATTTTGTAGTGAAGAATCATTAGCTATTTTTAAAATGAAGAAAGCCAAACAGAATTAACTTATTTTACAGTTTTTTCTTTTTCTTTTTTTTTTTTTTTTTAAATTCGGGGTCTTTGAGTATGAGAAAGCTCAGCAAACATAGTTTACATCACCCTGGTCTTTTGCAGCATTCTATATACCTTCAGTCTGTTCCTCTGATTCTTCAGGCATCTTTATTTCAGACTTTTTTTTCTTTATTATTCTAATCTTTTACCTTCTCTCTCATTTTCTGAACAATACAAAAACTTCTATTGAAGTCTTTATTGTGGTTTTCTTTTATTTATTTATTTATTTATTTATTTATTTATTTATTTGCCTTGGTGTTTGCCTGGAACTGAAACTACAGATAGTTGTTAGCTGCCATGTGGGTGCTGGGAATCGAACCCGGGTTCTCTGGAAGAGCAGAGGGTGCTCTTAACTGCTGAGCCATCTCTCCAGCCCCCTTGTGGTTTTCTTCAATAGTCTAGAAGATATTGTATAGACACAGTATTTTTTTAATATTTATTTTTTATGTGAATTGGTGTTTTGCTTGCATGTATAACTATGTAAGGGTGTCAGATCTTAGAATTACAGACAGTTGTGAGCTGCCATTGGATGCTGGGAATTGAACTCAGGTCCTCTGGAAGAACAGTCAGTGCTCTTAACCGCTGAGCCATCTCTCCAGCCCTGGGCACAGTATTTTAAACAAGAACAAAAACAACATACACTGTAGCAACATATGACCAACATGAAGCATCTGAAACTAGCAGCAGGTTTTTTTCTTTATCTTAACTACTACTAATAATAATTAACTTAATATAAATAATAACTTAAGTAATAATAATTTGTAACAAACCCCTCTAAAAGATGACAAATATTTATAACCCCTTGGATCTGAATGATCAAAGCAGCCCTGGCTACAGTGTTATAACCCAGCCACCATAGCTGAGCAACCATAGGCAGTGATTCCCTGCCCTTCCAGTCAAACCTTGGTTAGGTTTGGTGGTTAGCCCCCAGGGCAGGTCATGGAAACCCCACCCTCCAGTTTGGGTTAGGAAGGCAAGCAGCTGGGGACAAAAGGTTGTTAATCCTAGCAAAGATGGCTGCCAGACATATGGCTGACCAAAGTTGGTGATAACACAGCCACGTGACTGAATAAAAATGGTGGCAATCCAAAATGGAATCATGTCATGTTTTTTTTTTTTTTTTTTTAATTTACTCATGCATGGATTTCTAATTATCAGTTTTTAGTATTATAGATTTTAATTTTGACAGATTTCTTTTTTTTTTTTAAACACTTTTATTTATTTGCCTTGGTGTTTGCCTGGAACTGGAACTACAGACAGTTGTTAGCTGCCATGTGGGTGCTGGGAATCGAACCCGGGTCCTCTGGAAGAGCAGACGGTGCTCTTAACCGCTGAGCCATCTCTCCAGCCCCTTGACAGATTTCTTAACCATATTTAACAAAATAAATTTATAAATATTAAGATACAGAATAGTCAATAGACTATATTTAATAATTTTTTGTCACTGTCTCAGCATTATCTACATCAAAAACCATTTAAACTCCTGCTGCAGTCACAGCAGCTGGGGGGAAAGGCGACTGGCTGCTGTTGGCAACAGAGATAGCAAAACATACTTAAACCGTTTCTGTTTCAGCTTTGTGCTTACAACATGACTTACGAACACATCAGAAAGCACAGACAAAACCTTTCTAACAAGCATAGACAAACTTTCCAACCAGAAGTAGAACCAGGTGGGCAGGCAATATTGTCCTGCATTGTCACAACAAAGACACAGTAGCTCAGTATGCTACCCAGCCATTTTGTTCTTTAGCACACATCTATAAAACAGCCGCAGGCCATTAGCTACAGGCCAGAGAGCAAGGGGGCAAGGAACGGGGGAAGCAGCCACATTTCCCATCCTTCCCCGTGGCACCTGCCTTTTTGCAATGAGACACAGAACGGATAATTATGACAGACAGTTCTGTCTATCAGGCAGGAGCAACCTGAGAATCTCTTTCAACCAAAGCAACCCTCAGTCCCTTCTGCTGACCATCCAGTCCCAAAGGCTGGCTGGCCATGTACAGTTTTTATCTAGAGTCACAACACACATACACACAAGTCAAAGCATTAAACACCGCATACTGTGGCTACATTATTCATGCATTCACACATTCATATAGGTGGGACATTCCAACCAGAAACAAAGAAAACTTTCTCCAGGGAAACTGTCATACTTAAAGATCCTAAAATAAGTATCTACAGTTTTTTTGTAAACCAGGAAAAGAACAGACAAAATTATAACATACAAGACAACGAAACAGCTCTCCTGGTGCCTGGAGACAAAGCCAAAATTGAGACAAAAGGATATCCAAAGGACCATTTAGTAAGCACAAAATGCTTGAAAGTAGATGCAAAAAGCTTAATGACCGGCTTCAGGCTCTACCAGCAGTGGTTCTGGTTGGCTTGGGAGGAGGAGCAGAAACCAGAGGAGTAAGCCAGCAGGGAGAGTGAATCATGCCCTCCCAGCTAGAAATATAGGGCCTCTGGTCAATGTATTCAAGTCTCCCATAAACATAATGGCATCCATAATTTTTCCTATAATGGAGAGATCAAAAATGCCCTCTGTGGGCCAGTTACTCTGAAAGTTGGACCATTTTACCTTACATAAAGACCTGAAGTATACTTGTTTCAGCCTGTCCATGCCAGGATGACATTCATGGTTCTTAAAATCCTTAGAATGATCCAGGAACATTTTTAAGAGAATAAGATGACTGTTAGCTTGGCTCATGATTTTAAAATTGTTCTAGCCACCACAAAAGGACAAATACAGTAAAATATTCACATAAATTCAAACAAGACAGCCAGTCATGCACAAACTTCAAAATAAGACGCAGGCCCAATGCCCCGTAATCACAACTCAACTACTGTCTTCAGAAGTACCGGGGGAATCTGGTCCCCCACCCCCAGAAGGATCTCCTGACCCATCCACAGGCTCCTGGAGCTTCTTTCAGTTCTCCAGCCTGTGACCTGCCAGCTCATTCACTTAGATCTCCTTGAGGCGTTACAGAATACAGAAAGCTCTATAACCAGATACAGAAACCAAACTACTTTTGCCCAGGCGAAAAACGGGAAGTTGCCTGCTTATGAGCACCTTGAGATTCAACAGAGGGTGGTAGTGGTGGGCTTGGAGATCCCAGATGAGCCCCCAAATATTTTGCCCAGAGTTGTGTGGTCAAGCTGCCCTGGGCCCCACAACTGAAACTTGATACGAAGACCAGGTCAACCCTGAACTCACAGAGTTGCCTCCCGAGTACTGGAAATAAAGGCGTGTGCCATCATGCCCCAAATTGTGTTGTACTTTGTGATCCACATTTGCACATGTATTAAAAGTTCAAATTTTCTATACTGCAAATAATATTTATATCCCTTTTTAAGAAAAGATTTGTTTACTTGCCTAGCAGTGATGACGCACAACTTTAATCCCAGAACTTGGGAGGCAGAGGCAGGTAGATCTCAGTGTGTCAAGGACAGCCTGGTCTACAGAGCAAGTTTCAGGACAGCCAGGGCTACACAGAGAAATTCTGTCTCAAAAGAAAAGGATGTTTTTATTTTTAGTTTATGTATAAGGCTGTTTTGCCTGAGTAGATGAAAGTGATAGAGGCCAGAAGAGGGCATCTGTTTTTCTGAACCACAGTTACATGTGGGTGCTGCGACTCTGGAAGAGCTGTACATGCTCTTAACCACTGAGCCATCTGTCCAACCCTACAATCCTAACATTGAACATTGGCATCATACAAGTGATTCTTTCCACCAAGTGGATTCAAGGGTATGTGTCTTAGACTTCTGTTGTGATAAACACCATAACCAAAAGCTACTTGGGGAGGAAAGTGTTTGGACTACAGATTACCTAGTCCATCGTCAGAGGAGCTGGCACATAAAGCAATAACTGAGGAATGGCTCATGGAACAGTGCTGCTACTGGTGTGTGCCTTCTGGCTTGCTCAGTATCAGGACCAAGTACCCAAATACAGTACCATTCACAGTGGGCTGGACTCTTCTACATCAGTCATCAATCAAGTAAATGACGCACAGACTTGTCTGGTGGAGGGATTTGCTTGATGGAAGTTCCTACTTCACAAAGGATCCTAGCTTGTATCAACTTGACAAAAAACCTAACCGAAACAGTTGAGCCTCTTGTCAGCTTAATACACCAATATATTACTATTAAGCCATAATTTTCCTTTCTTGTTTATCACCACGATCTCATATTAAAAACACAATATAAAACATTGCAACTTGGTTTTTTGTTGTTGTGGTTTTAAGTGTATAGGTGTTTTGTCTGCATATATGTGTGTGCATCAATGCCTGATACTCTGTGGAGGCTAGAAGAGGCTGGACTGGGGTTAAAGATGTCTGTGAGCCACCATGTTGGTACTGGGAATAAAACCTGTGTCCTCTGCAAAAGCAGCCAGTACTTTTAACCACTGAACCATCTCTTCAGTTCCCATTCCAGCTTTTAAAAGTTCCACAGTCATTAAAAATGTAAGCCCTTTAAAAAAACACTCAAACCACTTTAAAAAAGTTCAGTCTCAGGCTGTTGGAAAGATGGCTTAGCACTCAAGAGCACTTGTTATTCTTACAGAGGACATGGGTTTGATTCCTAGCACCCACGTGCTGGCTCACAACCAGTCATACTCCAGTTCTGGGGGATCAGATACCCTCTTTTTTCTTTCTTTTTTTTAGATGTATTTATTTATTTTGTACACAGTGTTTGCTCTGTCTGCATGTATTCCTGCATACCAGATCTCATTATAGATGGTTGTGAGCTATCATGTGGTTGCTGGGAATTGAATTCAGCAGCCAGTGCTCTTAACCTCTGAGTCATCTCCCCAGCCCCCAGATGCTCTCTTCTGACCTTCATGGTCACCAGGCACATATGTGATGTACATATATACATGGAGGCAAAACATTTACACATAAAATATAATGAGATATCTAATTTTAAAAAGTTTTTAAAATTCATTCTCTTTAAAATATTCCAAAGTCAAAGCCACATGTTGGCATATGCCTTTAATCCCCACTCTCAGGAGACAGAGACAAGAGGATCCCTGAGTTCAAGGCCAGCTTGATCTAAAGAGGACGTTCTATAGGACAGCTAGGGTTGTACAGGATCACTTTGCTCCTCAAAACCAAAATAAATAAATACCTAGTCTCTTAACTCCTATAAAACTGAAATGTAACAGACATTCTATTCCAAAGGGAAGAACCAAGCCACAGAATCAAATGGAAAGGAAATCCAGGTCCTCTCTGAAGTGTAGATGGCTCAGTGTGTGACTTGCAGTGCTCAGGGTCTTATAAGGTCCAAAGGGCATAGGCAGCTTTGCTTGCCTGGCTCTGCCCTCCACAGTACACATAGTTAGTGTCATAGGCTGATGCCTGGAGAAAGGAGATGAAGAGAAAGAGAGAAGCATGCCTTTGAGTGAGACTTGGAGCTCAGCCAGCAAGCAGCTGCATGAGGCCTCAGGTAGGGGATAGTGCTTCAGAGAAAGCGTGAGGATATCCAGAGTATTAGGAGAGCACACCCAGACTTAGGCCAGGCTAGGGGCTAATTTATTACCACTTCTCTTTAGCATGGCCTTAGGTTAATCCTGCCTGAGGTGTGCCCAGCTGCTTGCATTTTAATTGATTCCAGATATAGTCAAGTTAACAACCAAGATTAGCCATCATAGGTGGCTTCACAAGTTGTAAACAGGAACCCTAAAAGATGTCATCTGGATCTCATTTTGATCTTCCTTTGATTCCTAGATACAAATTATTGCTTGCCTTGAACGTTATAAGAACTTTATTTTGTTCTTATGTCTGTGTGTCTTCGTGTATGTCTATGTCACGTGTAAGGATGGCCTTGGAAGCCAGAAGAAGGTGTTGCTAGGATTTTGTGCCTTCTGGCATGATATGAATAAGAATTACTCAGTTATCTGGTGGCGGGTGTCTATGAATGCAGAGGCCTCATAGGGGATGCGGTGGGAGACATTTAGAAGCTGTTTCTATGTAAAAGGACTTTATTATTATGATAGAGGGGTGTGGTTATGATAACAGAGAAGGGGAGGGGAAAAGGGGAGGGAAGGAGGGGGAGGTAGGAGGGATTGGAGTGTTTCCAAGAGAACAAAGCAGGAGAGTTAGCTGGGGATTCTTCTGAGTGGGGCTTGACATCGGAACTCAGGGGAGGGTGTGGTTTCAGGGACTAGCAGGTGTTATGGTAGTTACAGGTCCCTTGAAGTGGGTACTGGGGCCAGGACTCTGGAAAAGCAGCACATGCTCTTAACTGCTGAGCCCTTTCTGATCTATTCCCTGAACTCTTGACCATTTTGTATCTGCCTGTGTAAGTGGCCTCCAAAGGCCTTCTGCCAGAAGAAATTAGTTATGGCTAGATGACTGGAGCATAAAGGCAGCGTCTTAGGCACATACAACCTAACTCCTGTCTTGTCCTCTAGGAACTGACTGACTTACAGAGGGATCCTCCTGCTCAGTGTCCTGCAGGACCTGTAGGTGATGACTGTAAGTACATTTCCAGATCTCCGGAGGCTTGCAGCCAGGAGCCAGACCTCACTCTCACTCTCATCTAGTGGAGCAGTTTTCAGGAAATGTAATTGTCTTCTTCCACATGCTTACAAATTGCTTTTGGTTATTTTGGTTTTGCTTTGTTTTGAAACAGCTGAGGCTGGCCTGGAATACATAATTGTAGCCCTGGTTGGCCTCAAACTCTTAATTTTCTTCATCTTCCAAATTGCTGGAATTAGAAGTATGTGCCACCTTTTCCAATGTGGATTGCTTTTTCTTTTCTTTCTTTCCTTTTTTTTTTTTTGTTTGTTTGTTTGTTTTGTTGTTTTTGAAGCTCAAGGACATTGTGTTTGAGTTTGAGAACAATAACAAGACAGGGGAGCTGTAAATTTCATTAACTGCCACAAGGAGAGACAGAGAAGAGCTAAATAGTTGCCCAATAAGTTAGAGTTCATGAACGTCCTTTCAGCAATGTCAGCCTCTGTACGGTGCTGGGAACTGGGATCTTCAGAGCCATAGAGGAAGTCCAGAGAAGAGGCAGCTTGAATATGCTTAGGGTTTTGGCCAGCCTCCAAAGAGACAGAGAGAGGGGAAGGGGAAGTTTTAGAACTCAGTAAAGTGGGCAGGCTAAGCAGTGAGGATCTGTCTGTAAGCCACTACCTGAATTTCTCTTTCAGAGGCATCATGAGCTCATGTCAGTGTGACTGGTCAGGTTACATTCCAAAGGGAGCCTTCACTGTCAGAAAGCATTCCTTCTTTACTGAGTTATAAAGAAGACAGGTTGTCTGGATCAGACATGGGACACTAGGTCACATTGTAACAGCGAGCTAACGAGGGCTGTACCTGTGAGCTGCTCTGTGCCTGCCAAGAGGAGATCATATGAGTGATTCCCTCCTGCCACCCTCCCAGCAGGCTGGCCACAGGCTGAGTCACCCCTCCTAGGGTTTCCAAGGCCTTGTTTATGTCACCATCTCACTTCAGCTTGTGTGCTGCTGGGATTCTGGACAGATCTCTTCACTGTACAGGGACTGCACAGAGACAGGAAAACTCTAAGGAAGAGTGGACTTGTCCACACAACAAAGTATTGAAGAGTGGGGGGGTCTGATACAAAGGAAACAACCAGTGATTGCTAATCTGGGTTGGATCAGCCTTGCCTGTAAGAAATTCTGGATTAGATTGTGGTGAGAAGCTCACCTTAAAGGTGGGTGGTCATTCCATGGGTGAGACTCCCAGAATACACTAGAAAGCCAGCTAAGTATCAGCATTTGTCTGGCTTCTTGACTGTGGAGGCCTTGGCCAGCTGGAGCTCCTGCTGCTGTGACTGACCCCTTGGCCATGATGGACTGTACCCCAGAACCGTGAGCTAGAGGACATCCCTCCTTCCCTAGACTGCTTTTGTCAGGTGTTCTGGCATAGCAATATGTTCAGTAGCTAATACAGCCCCAGTGCCTATCAGGTGAATAGACAGATAGTGTGGGCCTGGTGTGATTCCCAGCACTGACAAGATGGCTCACAAGCATCCCTAACCCCAAATCCAGCCCTCTTCTAGATTCTTCAGGCACCAGGCATGTACATGGTACTCATACATACATGCAGGCAAAACATTCACACAGAAAAAAAAGTAAATTTTATAAGAAGAATATTAATGCTTAGAATGCCTCTTGATTATATTAAAAGTTGTATGAATGGCCAGGCGTGGTGGTATGTGCCAGTAATTCCAGCACTTGGGAGGTTGAAGTAAGAGGTTCACAAGTTTAAGGCCAGCCTGGGTTATATAGTAGACTTTGTTTCAAAGCATAAAACACAAAGCTTGCAGTGGTGGCACATGCCTTTCATTCCAGAACTCAGGAGACAGAGGCAGGCCGATCTCTGAGTTAGAGGCCAGCCTGATCTGTAGAGCAAATTCCAGGACAGCCAAGAATATACAGAGAAACCCAAAAGCCAAATAAATAAACAAACAAACAAACAAATAAATAAATAAATCTCATGCACACAAAGCCATTTATGCAAATCGTGTAAGTGTGTCCATGTGGGGCCAGAGATGTTCCCTGCTTTATTTTTTATTATTTTATTATTATTTTGTATATACATTATTATTTTATTTGCATGTATGTCTATTCATAACAGTGCCTTCAAAAACCAGAAGAGGACAGTAGATTCCCTGAAACTGGAGTTACCAGAAAGTTGTGAACTGCCATGGGGTTGCTGGGAATTGAACCTAAATGCACTGGAAGAACAGCCAGTGCTCTTAACCACTGATCTGTTTCTCAAGCCCTTTCATCTTATTTTTTGAGACAGAGTCTTTCACTGAACCTGGAACTCATCCTTTTGGCTAGACTGTAGACTGTCTGGTTAACTACCCAGTCTCTATGATACTAAGATACACACACACACACACACACACACACACACACACACACGCACGCACGCACGCACGCACGCACGCACGCGCGCAC
>PVIH01010059.1:0-15921 GCA_004025045.1 Sigmodon hispidus
TAAGATCGCCACTCTCTTCTGGAGTTACCATGTTGTCCTTTGTATTATTATGTAATTTTTTGCACTGACGTTTGCCCATGGCTTCAGTGGTTCACGATTAGATGGGTCCTGGTCAGTTGTGGCACTCGGGTTTGTGTGCCTCCTGTCACCTTTCTGGTCAGGGTCTGATTCTGTCTTTCAGAGACCCCTGCAGTTGTTGATTCGCTCAGTTCGAGGTCGTGGTGGGTAGCCGTGCAAATTCCCTCAGCAGGAGCTGTGGGCTTGGTCAGGGGCAGAGTTTACCTGCCCCTGCTCCAGAGTGCGCTGGGACTCTGCAGACAGCACTCGGTCCCGGGAGCGGAACCAGAAGCAATGGGATCTCAACTCTCCCTCCCTGGTTGGGATATAGGCGCTGAGGCCTGGTGTCCCCTCTTCACCTCTGGGCGGGGTCTGAATCTGCCCTTCAGAGACCCCTATAGTTGATTCGCTCAGTTCGAGGTCATGGTGGGGAGCCGTGCAAATTCCTTCAGCAGGAGCTGTGGATGTGGTCAGGGGCAGAGTTTACCTGCCCCTGCTCCAGAGTGTGCTGGGATTCTGCAGACAGCACTCGGTCCCGGGAGCGGAACCTAAAAATATTTTCTTAAAATAGTCTAAACCTTTATGTGTCTGTCACACTGTTTTCCTGTTCATGTCTGACCCTGATAATTTAGGTAATTTGTTTCTTTCAATCAGTTAGATCCAAAATCTGCCAATCTTGTTTATCTTCTCGAAGAACTAACTCTTAGAATCATTGATTCTTCACAGTCTTTACTATGTTTCTATTTTATTAATCATTGTGCTAATTTATTATTTTTTGCTATCCACTGGATTTGGGTTTAGTTTACTTTTGTGTTTCTAGATTACTGAGCTGTATCATTAAGTCATTCATTTGTGTTTTCTTGATTTTTTAAATGTAGCTACAAAGTTGGCTCTTAGAACTGTTTCTAATGTGTCCCAGATTTTGTTGTGTTTTTATTTTTATTTAGTTCCAGGATTTTTTTTTATTTATTTCTTGATTTCTTCTTTGACCTATTTATCACTTGGTAGTGGGTTGTTTTCATGAGTTTGAGAATCACACTCTCTTTTATACATTCTCTTAATCACTGCTTTAGAATTGCTACCTTGGGGATTCTTAGTTTTTCTTTCACCTTTTTGAGAAATATTTTATGGCTCAGTCCTTTTTAATACAAAATATTTTTGACAGGTTTTCTTGATTTTTTTTAAATGACTCCTAACACTTAGTACTAGGTTTCTTTTACTGTAACAGGTATTTAAGAAAATTCTAGTTTCTTGACTCAAACAGGTAAAAATATTTATTAATCAATCTAATAATTTATTAAAAGTTACAACAGAAATGGGGCAAATCACTGTTTTGTTTTGTTTTTCACTTTGCCAGTTCTAGAAAATAGGTATTTTTTAATCTCTTTTTTATTTTACAAGATTAAATTTTGAAAATAACTAAATCTTAAAATATTTTGTCCTGTTTTACGTCAGAAAGAATGATAGAAATAATTCAAAAATTTAAAGTATAAACAAAATTACTAATTT
Source organism: Sigmodon hispidus (assembly GCA_004025045.1). Lineage (NCBI taxonomy): Eukaryota > Metazoa > Chordata > Mammalia > Rodentia > Cricetidae > Sigmodon > Sigmodon hispidus. The sequence continues at coordinate 1,567 of PVIH01010059.1, forward strand.
TAAATTTAAAAATCATAAGTGGTTTTATCTTTGAAGCTAAATGTATGATTTGAAAGCAGTTAAAAATATTTAATTAAACTAAATTGACTGCCATACTGTCCATTGCTATTAATTTTACCCTTTTTATATTAAGATAGAGAAAATCATGAAAGAGAAGTAAAACCAGAGTAGCCATTTGTTCACTAATTTCACTTGATGGCCTCTCAATATTATAGATGCATCATTAGTTACAGGGTGACATAGACCGACACCCTGCCAGAAAGTCTCCATCCTCATGTTGTCCCTTAACTCTGGCTACTATCAAAAGCCTGTTTCATTTTTAAAAGTTATCAAAATATTGATCTAAAACTCCCAAGTCTAATTGCCTGTTTCACAATTCCATTGTCTAGGGAACAAAGCATTGTGATCATTTGTCATCTGAGGACAATTATTCTCCTAACACTAAAGAAGATAAAGCTGCAGATCAATGACCTGTTGGGAATACTGAGTGCTGAATGATCACCTGTCCTGTCAACATTGTCTTCTCAGTAACAGTGTAAAGTTAATTCATGTGCCATACTCATGTGATTGCAAGTGATAAGGGATTCATGATGTTAATCATAAATCAATTTTTGTACTCACTATTCTAAGACCTTCTGTGAAGGAGAAACATTATTTGTAATCTATCTTCAGTACCATAGATGTAGATAGATTATCAGAACTTACTGAATTTACTATGCTAAAATATGATGTATTAATCACTTTTTTGTTCTCCATCTGTGTGAATGTATATATACATACATTGTATGTTTATGTATATGGCAGAAATTTTGTTTTTAAATAAATTTCATAATATCTTGAAAAATTCAAGTTACATTATACATTGTTTACAATACATATCAATGCTTCTCTTCAACAGCAGTTTTCTCAGGAACTAGAGATGGGAAGTGAACAGTCCTACCTAAAAGAACCAAAAAAAAAAAAAAAAAAAAAAAAAACCCTAAAAAATGCTGAGTGGCAAATTGCCCAGTTTAATCCAATTTAGATGGCTGGAGGAGAATGTTTGCTTTGTTGTTGTTGTTTCTTGGGCACTAGAATTAACTGTCCTGGGTTCAAAGTGCTTTTACCTCAAAGGTTTGCCTTTGAGTGCATCACCACAAAGTAACTTGCTGAATACTGGTGAGTTGAATCCATGTTACTGTGGTAATATGTTATATATTTAATAAAACCAGTCTGGAATATAATGGAAGAAATCTACCCATAGTTAATGCAGGAGGATCAGAGAGTGGTAACTCACACCTTTAATCCCAGCATGGGGAAAGACAGGGAGTGGTGACCTATGCCTTTAATCCCAGCAGATCTGAGTTTGAGGCTATCTTGGTTTACAGAGGGAGTTCCAGGCTCTCAGGCAGGCAGTAGTGGTGCCATGCCTTTAATCCCATAACTCTAGAGACAAAGATCTTTCTGTGTTTCTGTGAGTTCAAGGCTAACTATCACATAGTAGTAGGCCACACCTTTAATCTTAATCTCAGTTGAAATACCTTGGAAAGAAGGTATTTAGGGCAGACTTAGGAAAACAACAGGCATTAGCAGTGACCAGGAGTGAAGCTAAGGAAGCTGGCAGATAGCTGAGAGAAATTTGACTGTGGTGTTTCCTCTCTTTGACATTTCAGCCTTTCCCTGATATCTGGCTCTGAGTTTCATTTATCACAACCAGAATTCCTGCAACATGTTACTTTCCCTGACCATCTGAGAATTTTCTAGTTAGGAGGCTATTTCATATCTGTATATCTCCAGTCTCAAAATTCAAAACTGGCAATTTTTAATTTGGACATAGTTTTTAAAAATAATTGCAAGAATAAACTCTCAGTCAACTAAAGAGTTGAAAAGAATCCCCAAGTAACTAAGTTCTCTGGTTAAATAATTAAAAAAAAATGGGCTACGGGATAGATAACGTGTTAGGAATAAGTTTGGTTGTTTATTTTATAGATACAGAAACCAAAAATGAGCTAGGAATTGATTTTTCTTCCATATGAAGAACGGCTGATATTTCAATCACAATTCTGTGGGAGCTCTGTGATGTCATCACACACACATAGGTCCTTTTGAGAGCACTGTAATGCTACCCTAGAGCCTCTGTGGGGGGTGCAAGATGCCTTTCCTATTCTAGCTTATCCATCTGCACTTCAGTTAATGGAGTGTGGATGCCACTATGAAGTAATATAGTGCGCCATTCTGTCAGAAGACATTTCAGTAGCCCTATAGGACAGACCTGTCTCTGTCCAGAATGTAATCACTCATCAGGTTCCCATATAGCTACAGATTGGCTATGAAATGAAATTTTTACATGTGACAATATTCACAGATAAACACTGGGGTCCTGGTGGCAAAGGTTGGTTATTGAAAGGTCATCTTCACACGTAGCACAAAATCCTTTTTCTTTAATCAGAAGGAGAAAAATCTCAATAAAATAGAAGGAAAAAAAAAGAACACAGGCAAGGACTGTGAAACACATTGCTATTTAGACAATAAAGCAAAACTTAAAAGTTGCTATTATATTGGCATGTGATGACGAGACAAGTTCAAATCACTTTGCTTCTTTCCCTCCTAGTCACTGTTTGCTGCAAATCGAGAGTTAAGATCTACAGCTACTTATGAACAAAGATTGTACCTTGTTGACTTGAACTCTAAAAGCATATCTATTATAAATGTGAAGAACAGGCATTGTTTAAAAGAATAAAGGAAATATTATAGTTACTTGAGAATCTAATACAGACAAGTAAAAATGTGATAAAAACATGTGGTCATCGGTGACTTAAGGATACCAATAAGTACCAAGGAATGCCATGCAATCCATCAAGACTCTCCAATACTCCTTCCTTCCTCAGCGGCCATAATAAATCATTAAATGGTCACAATGGGTCTGTAGTAAGAGTATCTGGCCTTGCCTAGCCCAGTTACATACTAGCAGTCCCAAATAATCACAAAAAATCTTATATATTAATTGTATGCTGTTTGACCTATGGCTCAGGCTTATTACTTGCTAATTCTTACTCTTAAACTAACCCATGATTAGCCAAGTGGCTTAGTATCTTTTTTCAGATCAGCATGTTAGTCTTCTTTTCTCTGCATCTGCCTGACATCTCTGCTCTGCTCTTTTTTTCAGAGTTTTCTTAGTCTGGGAGCCCCACCCATACTTTTTGTCTGCCTTCTGGCCAATCAGCATCTTATTAAACCAATAGGAGGGACAAATATTTACAATGTACAAGAGTATAATCCCACAGCATGGGTCTAAATGTAGTGCACTGTGTCAGCATTCTACTCACCTTTGTCAGGACATGGTCCTTGACCAATTCCTCCTCCTCTTTCAGCTCTCTCACATATGAGCATTTATTAATCCCCCAAAATATCATCTTCTGATTCCTTCATCTGTCCATGTTGCTCCCAACCTTCCTTGAGCTATCATCACATCTCACGTGGTTATCACCTCCTGTGTGAATTGTTAAAAGCTTGTTAACTGTGCTCATTTCCTGCAGCCTTAGTTCTCCCAACACATTTTTCATGTAGCAGTCATAGTAATCTTTCTGAAACACATGCCCTGTAATGACAGTCCTCTAATTAAAATCATTCGGTGAGTTCATTTCCTTTACAATCAAGGTTGAGTACCTTAGGATATACACGAAGCCCTGTATTACAGGACTTCAGCAGCTTCAGCTTTTTCTATGCTCCTTCCTGACCCCTCCCTTTTATCCACTCATAGCTAACTGCTTAATGTCTTTTTGAATGTGTAATGTTCTCTCTGTAAAGTGGCTATTTTCCTCATTAGAAATGGTGATCTTTCTTTTTCTATCTCTCCCAATCTTTTGCTGTAACTGGCAGCACTTACCCACTTATATCCATTAGCCATTTCCTCTGAGAAGTTCTCATTGAGTCTTATCCAACCCAAAGATGTAATGAGGTATTCCAGGTCTCTTCTCCCACAGTATCCTATGCTTTGGATATTATAGATACTGAATAATTTTATTGCTCCCTATTTTGGTAACAATTTATTGTTAACTTCTATGAATACAGTAATGTCTGTTTTCTACGTTGTTCATTGTACCTACCCTATATATAATATAAAATTACATGAGCAGTATAAATTTCAATTAATCTCTTTCAATGGATATAATGAAAACACTAAAACACCAGAAACACAAAAATAAAGTTATCTATGTAATTACTGTGGCAACTTTTATATAAATCTTTACTTAGTTATCTCATAAATACTTTCCTGAGAACTGAGGGCCTCCATTCTTTACCTGCAAGCCTCAGTGCTCAGATACAAGCCTTGGATCATTCTTTCTTGTCTGAATCCACAGCAATGTACTCTATTCAGGCTCTCTGGAGCCTGCAGAGCAGAACTAGTGCCCCCTCCCTCTGCCTTATATTTATTTGGAAGGGCTGCATCCTGGAGAGCACTGTCAATGCAAGATGAAATCCTTACTGTACCTTCTAACCACTAGTCTCCAGAAGGCAAAGCAGCCTTCTCGCTATGTGGAATTCTATGCAGTGTGTGTCTTACTTCAGAAAAACCCTCCTAGTTTTTCTTATTTGTTTTTTTCTTTCCTGGGAAATAAAGGAGAAAATGTGCCAGAGGGCAATCAATGAAGTTCATCAGGATACATGATAATATCTAGCCAATAAAATAACTCTTATGGTAACTGTACTTTATATCTTCTTTCTCTGTTGTACACTTCTTCCCTCAATCACTATCTTATTTAGATATGATAAGCTCACTTAGTGAACCCCCCCCAGCAGTTGTGGTTGTACCTTGGCTGTCTGTAAAAGCTATCTTTTAAAACATGAAACCCTTTTCTCCTTCCACAAAGATGATTTCAATAGTCTGAGTATCAGTCCTTGGGTTAACCTTTTGTTTTTTGCCATGCAGGAGCTCAATATTCTCACTCATCCTTTCATGAAAAGAGCTTTAGAATATTGAAGTTGAAAATAAATCTGGGGAAATAAGCACAGGTGTTTTAAATGTGCAACTCAAACTAGGAGTAATAGATGATTTGACCATGAAAAAAATATCAAACATTATACAATATCTACATCAAGCAAAATATCAAATCATCACATGAAGATATGTAATTTTTATGTACAGGTTAAAATAAATTGTATTCAAAATAGACAACCCTGAAAAACATTCTTTTAAATGCTAAAAGGCAGTCACAAAACACCATATATTTAATGATCTCATTTATATGGTATATACAAAATGAGTCATAAAAGAAAGTAGATTACTGACTGTATAGGGCTGGGTAGGAACAAACATGAGGATAGGAAGTGGCTTATAATAAGTATAATCCTTGATTAAGATATTCTTCAAATTAGATTTAGATGATTGTTGCATAATTCTTAAAGCATACTAAAGTTTTTGAACTGTTCATTAAAGAAGTAAACCCTAAGTATATAAACTATACCTCAATAAAAACAACTAGAAATTAAAATATTCAAATTAAAAAACCAACTGATACTGAACTGTATTAATAAACAATTTCAAAAGTAGACAAAAATGAGAAAAACCAGAATGCACTAAGAATGTCAAAGCTCTCTGTTGTAAGAAAACTAGACATGTCTTTTACTTAAAAAATAATAATAATGATGAAAATCAATTTAGTTCTCACCAGAAGATTCCAAAATAAAACTGGGCACTGGAGTCTGAGTGTTGGGGTGGGTATCATTTAGAGATCATCAATAAAATACATTTTATCATAAACATAATTACAGACTTAAATTGACGAAATACTCATTTTGGAGAAAAAAAAATCAGATTATTTTCTGCCTGAAAAGCATGGGACTGAACCTCATTCCAATAGTCAGCCAGGAGAAGCCAAGTTCAAGAGAAACAAGAACATCCAGAGATTTGTAGGCATATGAAGGCTTGAACTGTTTGACATTAATTCACTCTCTAGGACAACACAGTCTATAGAGGAAGACTTGGAGGATTCCAAATATATTTTGCCTCATTTGTGACTGCAAATATTTGATTTTCTGGTTTTCTTTGCAACATGGGACATCGTTTTGACCACTGGACATCATGAGGAAGTGTGTTTCCTCTCACTTTTTCCTGTAGCAGAGACACAATGTCCCATGACCAAGAGATAAAAGCTGCACAATAAGAGAAATAAACCAGATAAATAGTGGGAGTTTCCATTCTCAGAGTTGACTGGCCATACTGCTTCTAAATATTTAATGCAAAAGATAATACTTATAACCAGTGTTCCTCTTTCTTATTTGTTGATAACTAAATTCTGAATGAGACACTCCTGTAAATAAATGGCAATAAAGCCTTGTAAAAAGAGACAATAACAAGAAACGTAATAGTGATTGAAAGTTCAGGCAACATAACAGAAGCTTGAATTAACTTCAAAAATGTCTATTTGACACAACTGCATAGACAAACATACTTGGTAAATTATAATAACTAGAATTATGTTTTCTATTATATAGTCTAGACAAATTAAAATATGTATGCTATTTTTATTTTAAATATGAAATATTAGTTTTCACCATTTTTAAGAATGCTGAAATGTCTCTATCTTCTTAAAGATTCATATTATTTACAAGCTAAACTTAATGTTAAGAGGCTGAAGAAGCTTATTGGATTTTTTTTTAAGGACAATAAAGTTGAATATTCAAGAGTAGGTAAATTTGTTCTCTCCATTTTTCACTGCAGAAAGCTTAGAAATACAATCAGCAAATCAACATTACCATATAACTTGATAGAAGGCAAATCATGTGGGTTAAATTACATAAGTAAAAAGTTGTAGAATGGGAAGAAAGTGACATTTAATTTTTTTACAAGTAAGGAAATTTACATATTCTAAGATAGGCAAATCAAGAAAATAAATAATAATCATGAATAAAGCAAAATCATATGCAGCAACTGACAGTGATTACTAAGAACTAAGGGGAAAGCTGTGCTATTAATATTCATCTCAAATGGACATTTGCTTGGAATTATTGGCATTTTCTCTTCATTTTCTTGGAAAAAGATATTTTTGATCATAGACAATAATACAGACATACACCAATGAAATACTCATTTTGGAGAAAGAAAACCAGATTTGTTTCTGAATGAACAACAGTGACACTGAACACCACTCCAGTTGCCCTCCAGTGTGCCAGATGCAGGCAGCAAGGGAAAGACACATGGAGAATTTAACTATCCAGCCAGTGTCGGTCTTTGCCCAAAGAGACTCCTAAAGCATTCGCTCTGAAGCTCATGAACATCACAGAATAGGCTTTATTTTTAGCTGTTTTTTCTTGTTTTCATAATATTTTCATATTTTAAAACTGCACACAGTAATCCAGAGAGACATTTTTGAACATGTTTTATGCTAAGTGTCCTTGAATTAATCATTTCATATTGTAGCTTTTGTCTGAAAAGGGCTTTGCCTCCCTCGGGTTTTCTCTTGGTGCACACGTTTGAAGTTCTTTCCTGACTTTTAGTGCATTTTTTTTTGTACAAGAAAACTGAAAGAGCGCAGCAGAGGTGTGAAGGTTTCTAAATGCATCACAGGTCTGATATAGAAATATAAAACAGAAGTTAAAAACAATCATGAAAAGGAAAAGCTTCTAGACTTTTAGAGAAATAAATAGGTATGCATATGTTTTTCCATAAGAACAATCATTGAAAAAAAAGAAGGAGCCTGTGTGGTGACCTCCTTTTACCATCGTAGAACTCAAAAGTTAAAAACAAATTAAGAAAAATACTGATAAAAGAAAATAAGTAAGCAATATGCTAAAGATAAGCATATTTTATAAAGTTAATCTACTGAGTCATAAAACAAAATGTCAGTGGAAGTGTTAAGGCATATATTAAGAATAAAATTTAAAAAATGGAGGCTGATAATATTTTGAAGGGAAGAAAAGACTGAGTCTGGAGATGGGAAGCCAAAAGCTATTAAAGTATTTTACATTGGTGCTCAGGATAGGTTTGGATAAATTTCAAATAAAAGATGCTAATTTGTGTTAAGGAATTACTGGCCACATTAAACATAATACCATAGAGTTTCTCTAGCCTACACCCATTAATAGCATTCATTCCATAAGCACAATAATTGATTTATTGTATATGTATAAGTGTTTTGTCTGCATGTATGACTGTGTGAAGGTATCAGATCTTGGAGTCCAGACAGTTGTGAACTACAATATGGATGCTACGAATTGAACTCAGGTCCTCTAGAAAAGCAGTCAGTGCTCTTAACCCCTGAGCCATCTCTTCAGCTCCCCATAAGCATAATTTACTCTTGACTGTAAAAAAATCTAATCTTTCTTCATTGTATTATTTCATAAACTTTATATTTAGAGTATGTTCATTGTTTTTCTTTATCGTATCAAACTGCAAAACCAAAGAACTTGGACCAGATTTGGAGTATCTTAGCATTGGTATGAGACTAGATAATATTCTGTTCTCAAATATTCTCGTCACTGCTGTTGCAACAATCAGTTTCTTGATTTTGTGGTCCAAGAGTAAAACTGAACTCCCTGATAATTAATTCTCTTGACAGTTTTATGCTGAACAAGAAAGATTGTAATGGTGAAGACTAATATAAATGTTGACATTTAACAAAATGCTGTAAAAGAAAATTTTATTAGGCTATAGTGGCTACTTACCAATTGATTTCTTAATAACCCAAAAGAATAAATGTACCTAGCAAAAGTCTCTAAATTATTCTTAAAGAATAGCTTCTCTGGATGGATTTTGCTTACAGAGATGATGAAATTGTCCAAGCACTATCCTTGGCTCCCCTTGGATCACGTTTCTCAAGCTCTTGATCCTCGGGTCAGAGGAGACTGGATGCTTTCATGAGCCACTCACTGTTCATCACAGAGTTTAAAATCCATTCAGCATCCCAAGAGTGGTTAGCTCAAATCAGGAACACAAATGTATACACCCAGTTTGCAATTTAAAAACTGCTTTACAATTGCTCAGAGATACAACATCCAATTAAATGTACTCTTTTCACACTTAGGATGTAAGTTTAATTGTCCGCAACTGCAATCTGTGTTTATAATAAGAATTTTAGAAAGATTCCTCAGATGTGTTGATCTATGCAACTCTGTTAGCATTTGCTGCTATTCATTAACTACAATCATTGATGCTACAGTAAATAGTCCATTTCTGGCGTTCTAAACAGACATGCTTTTGCTTAAAGTCAAAGGCTGCCTACCTTGACCTGGAACAGCATATGGAATTAAAATAACTACCAAGCTGCAATAATGTTTTATGAAGATGGCATAATAAGAAATTCTGGCTTAGAAGCAGATTCCATTTGTTTTAACCAGCCCATTTAAAGGCTCCCCTTACTCCATGGAGACAACAGACAACAGCCAGGAACAAAGAGGCTTTGCAAATATTGGCTGACCCAGAGCACTGTGTAATTCCCTTGTTCAACACTGAGCCGGTTACAATCCTGTCAAGTTGTAAAATCAAAGGGTCCTCCTGCCCTAACTCTGAATTTAAGTTTTTATCTCTTTTCATATGCTGAACAATGTACTATTGCTTCTCTGCAGTGTGTCCATTTTCAGTTTGCTATTTTCCATATTTATTTAAAGTACTATGACATGGGTATGGGAAAATTGCCTATGTTATATAGTTTTCATGCTTTCTGAAATACTTTTTAAATTTTATTTTTTAGGTGGTACTCAGATTAACCTGTTGTTTCTGCATGCTGAGCATGCACTCTGGGGAGTTGTTTCTCTAGTCTATTTTCTGAACTATTAACTGGCATTTTATTATTAACCTTGTATTTCCTTAGCATATCATATTGAAGGCAGACTTGGCATTTTAATGCATTCCTTTTATTTGTTAGGGTTTTGTTTTGTTTCAGTCTGTTGGCAAAACAGGAGCTAATCCTGTCACCCAGGCTGGTCTGAAAATCAAAATGTAGCTCAGGCTGACCTGGAATTATAAATAGCTACCTGCCTCAATTTCCCAAGCACTGAGATAACAGACACTGAGATAACACTAAGCTTTAATTTTTTTTTTTTAAGGAATCCAATACACCTAATACAATACCCCAAAGAACAATCTTTGGGGAGGTCCAATATTGTGGCATTATCCTAAATCTTTCTAATAATTCATATCACTTTTACATAATTCTGTTTCTGTAGGATAACCTGAGGTTTGAAAAACTTATTCCTCTCGTGCTTGGTATTAACTTTGTGTTCCTGATGGTTCAGAGTCTGTGCTGAGGATGGCTACGTTATTCACGACACAACTTCTAACAAAGTGTGGACATGACTTGAATAGTAAGTACCACAGCCCTTTAATAAGGCTCATCTCCTGCTCATATAAAAGCCCTGCGCTGTTTCTATAATCCAGTGGAATTTTACCAAAGTCAAATTAACACACATAAGAGCACATTCTCAAAATGCATCTCCTAATCCTTAGGAGATGACTGTAATTGATTTACAACCAACCAGCTGCACTGAGAACCCAGCAGCCTCCGGTGACTGGTGGTTGGGCTTGGGTAAGCCGGTATGCACAACATGCTACTCTGCAATTTTTTATTCACCACATTGTAAAATACAAAGATAAAATGTGCGGTTGATGGAGAACTTGTAGCAGGAAAACTACTGGGGGACCATATTGCTTAGGTAAACATTTACTTAAACACATTAATAAAAATGTCAGGGACATTGTAAAAGCACATAATCTATTGGAGTTACTAGGTGTTTCTTAATGTTTTCCCTCTCTTTTTTTCTATGTTCTACTGAAGGTGAACTTCCTCTTTTCTGTGACATTCCAGCAGAAACAATGTTCTGGGTCTAAAAATGGCAGCATGTGCCTCGCTGGCTCAGTCTTGTCATTTACAATTTCTTTGTTTCGTTAGTCATGACCAATTATTAGCTTAATTATTAGACTACAACTTTAAATTGAGAAAGAAAAGTGGTCATTTGTAATGATTTCTCTCTGGTTTAAAAAAATCAAATTATTTTTAATACATGTAAAACACTGAAAATCTAATAACTGTACTTTTTATCACTTACAAAGTAACTGAATAAGTATGGCTATTAATAGGGACAAAGATAGATGGCAATGACTCCCTTTTCCACCCGTGGCAGTTTTTGCCCACAACATATGTTCAGTACTATCAGGGATGTTGCAGAGAATACAAAATAATCAGGTAGACAAGTTCACAAACAGTGCCTAGGACACACGCTGGCCTCCCAGTGTTAACAAGGAATGTCGTGCTCAATTGTAAACATGGTTAGATAATGTGAAGATTCATCACTTTAATTATTGGTTCTTAAAATCATGGATTAAATACTCATGTTCCCTATACACCTGCTAGATTTGAAGGTGAGATGCACTCGCCTGACATTATTTGTTCTTGTGTCATGGAAAGGGAGAAAAATTACGAGCTCTTTAATAATTCTGACAGTGACTCAATCATCTGTGTTTTACCTTTAAAGAATAATTTGGGGGATAAGGTTTGTTCCTGACTCTAATTTTTTTATGGAGAATTCATAGGGAAATATTATTTGCTCAAAAGGTTATTAATAACCACCTGCTTGTTAATTTTTTCCTCTTCTGGGAGAAAAATGATCCCTGAATCTGATTACAAGATGGCTCGGAGGCTAGCAAGATGTTTCAGTGGTTAAGAGTGCTTCCTGTAGAACCAGAGGCTCTGAGATCACCAGCACTCAAGCAACAAGCCACACGCATGGTTTTATGTGTAACTGTTAATGCCAGCGCTGGGAGAAACTGAGACTGGAGAATTTCTGGGGCTTGCTGGCTGCCAGCCTAGACAAAAATAAAACATGAGCATTCTAGTTAAGGAAGAGACTCTACCTCAAGAGAGCCAAGCAGAGAGTCATAGAAGAGGACATTAGCTATCCTCCTCCGGCCTTTCAATGTGTGTATGAATACATGCACATATACTACACATATACCTACCATCTCTGTTTCTGTCAGGCCTTTCAATGTGTGTATGCATACATGCACATATATTACACATACCTACCATCTCTGTTTCTGTCATGTACACACACAGGTTCAAGGGGGAGAGAGAGAGAGAGAGAGAGAGAGAGAGAGAGAGAGAGAGAGAGAGAGAGAGAGAGAGGAACCTAATTTTAAGATAAGCAAATTTACACAATTCAGATGCCTAATTTAACAAGTCTTAAAGTGCTACTAATCATTCATAAATAATTCATCTTATGCCCATGTGGTTGATATAGGTAGTCTTAAATCTTTATTTTTAACATATCATATATTTTATATAAATGTGTCATTAGAATAGGTCTAATTGAAGAATATCTCTGTTTTCTTGCAAAGAACATCAAGAAAAGGAGATTGAAAAGATGTTCATCCCTATAATTCAGTCTCCATTTTCACCTCTTGTTTTTACTCAACACACTCACTTGTTATAACACCCAGTACATAGGAAACACTAGCGTACAACATTTCAAATAACAGCTAGTCAAAACAAAAGATAATCATGTATAACTCAGAGATCACAATTTTCTACTGTAACAGTTTATCCTTATTATGTAGGTCACTATATTATAGTAGTTCGAACCTGCGGGCTGTGACATATTGGATATCCTGCATACCAGATATTTACATTATGATTCATAAGAGGAGCAAAATTATAGGTATGAAGTAACAACACAATAATTAATTTTATGGTTGGGGGTCATCACGGCATGAGGAACTGTGTTAAAAGGTCACATCATTAGGAAGGTGGAGAATAGCAGTAGGATTGGTTAGGTTTTTGCCAACTAGACATAAGATAAAGCCATGTGGGAGAAGAAATCTCAGTTGAGAAAATGTTTCCATTAGACTGACCTGTGAGCAAGTCTGTGGGGGCATTTTCTTAGTTAATAGTGACATAAAAAGGCCCAGCACAGTATAGATGGCAGCATTGCTGCACAGGCTGAGAAAAGCATGGGGTAGAAACCCAGTGAACAGTATTTCTCCACGGTCTCTGCTTCGAGTCCTGGCTCCAAGTTTCTGCTTTGAGTTTTTCCTTTGGCTTCCCCCAGTAGACTGTGACCTGTGTAAGTAAAAAAAAAAAAAAAAAAAAAAAAAAAAACCCAAAACCCAAAATCCTCTTCTTTCTCTAAGTTGCTTTTGTTTGTGTTTTACCATAGCAAAGTGTAATACGAAGTTTCTGGCCTGTCCGGACTGTGGTCCAGAACTACAGATCCACAGTGCCACAGAAACACAGAGACACTTACATTAATTTTATGCTGATTAATCTTTGGCTCAGACATATTGCTAGCTAGCTCTTGCTCTTAAACTAACCCATGATTCTTATCTTGTTTAGCCATCTTGGTACCCTTTCTCAGAGTAGCATTTCAGCTTCTTTCCTTTCCTCTGCTTCTGCTGGCATCTCTGGTATCTCTCCAGCATCTCTGCTCTGCTCTTCCTGTTCCCAGTTTCCTTAGTCTGATAGCCCCGCCCAAACTTTCTGTCTGCCTTCTGGCCAATCAGCTTTTTATTAAACTAGTAGGAGGGACAAATCCTACCACAGCAAGGGACAGCAATTATCCACCCCACCCCATCCCCTTCAAGACTGAGCAGGGTACCATTCTCTCCTGCAAGAGTGTCTGTTAGGGGTAGAAGTAGTTTCCTCAGCTAGGGTTTGTCTCCAGGAGCCAGGTGTGGTAGCTGGATCAGAAAAGCTACAGATTCAGCGGCCTGAGCCTCTGTGACCCAGACAAACAACCTGGGCAGCATAAGCAGCATAGAGCAATTCCTGTTCATTGGTATCCCTGTGCCTGGCTAACAGTCCCAGCAAGTTCATTGTGGATGGGAAAATGCAGGAAGGCACCATGGAAAGGCTCCAGAGTATGGAAGAGGTATGTTTCAAGGACAACGAATAAGAACTCTCTCAAGAACTAAGCTGATGCCCTTGTCCATGCTACTGTAGCCTACAAAGCTGTGGATCTATGATTGATACTCATTGATAGAATCTTTTCTTTGTCAGACATTGTTTATGTTGGACTTCAGTATCTCCTTTGTTATGACTTTCTTTGATCACCTGGTATTTGCTCAAAACAGATGACAATGAGCTCTTAAAGTGCTTCACCAAGATTATCTCCCCTGTCCCACTAATTCAGGATGAGATTTTGTTTATTATTTCTTTTTAGAGATTTCCATCATTGTCTTGCTCATTCTCTATATAAAGGGTTTGTTACAAATGCATAACACAATGCAAACTCTGGCGTGTTTTCTAGATTTGGAGATTCATTGAAGTGCCATGCAAATGCACCTAAAGAAGGCAGTTTTGGGACATCAGTTCATAACAGATGAAAAGATATTGTCATAGAACTTCTGGGAAATTTATGGTTGAGTAAGTCACAAGTTGTGGCTGT
>PVIH01010059.1:16021-78133 GCA_004025045.1 Sigmodon hispidus
TCTCTCTCTCTCTCTCTCTCTCTCTCTCTCTCTCTCTCTCTCTCTCTCTCTCTCTCTCTCTCTCTCTCTCTCCTTCCCTCCCTCTCGTAGGTTTCCATGACCTATCTAGCATTCTCGTTGGTAGATATCCTATGGCTCAAACACATTCAGCATCCTGGGGTTTTTGATGTAACCCAGGCTTCACCTTCCCAGTGTCCAGGGCCTCCATGCAGAGTCTGCCCTGTGACACACCTGGTTTCAGCAGCATTCCTTAACCATGAAGGAAGATTTCACAACCACTTTACTTCTGCACCGTTCATGACTCTAAAGCCAGAATCACATGACCAATGATGCCTACTTCTGCTTCTAGCATGGGATGGAGCTTGGCCCCCTTCTTGAACTACATTTGCATAAATTATGATCTGTGGTTACTTTTTAGGAACAGGAAGTTCTTTAGGCTTTTTCTCTTCTCATGTTTCAGGACTAGCTGAATGGTGTCTTAAACTAAAAGCCCTACTCTCTCTATTCCATTTCACATCAGACAAAAGCCTTGGCTCCAACATTATATTGCCTAGTGCTCCTTTTCTTCTCAAGTGGTAAATTTTGTATGTCTTTCTGTTCCTCTTGCTCTTATTTCATTGTAGACCTGAATAGAAATGATTATTAATAATCACAAGACAGAGTCAAATTCAGGCAACCTTGAAATCTCCTGGGCCAATGAAATTAGTCCAAAACATTTCAATTTTGTCCCAAGCAGATTCTTAGGACAAGGACAAAAAGCAGCCTCATTATTTGCCAGTATGTGACAAGAATCGTCTCTAGCCCAGTTGCTAAGTGTTCACCTCAGAAGCTTCTCAGACTAGACCCTCATAGTCCACAATGTTCTCAGCCCTATTGTCTTCCAAAGTCGTTTTAGGATGGTCATTCAGCTCAACTTGCACTATTCAACTGTTTTCCTCGTCTAAACTCCCAAAGGCTCCACATTCCTCAAAAAATCAGCAGGGTCAGGCATATCACCACAGAGATCCACTTTTAGTTATTTGCTGTAAATATAATGCCATTTCAGTGGCAGACAGAATACCATAGAGGGCTTGCTTTGTTATAGTCGGTGCTATTTTTATGGCCAATGCCTTTTCACATCTGAAAATAAGGCATTGTTTTAAGAAACTGATAGTGAAAGAATTACATTTACAAATATAATGATTTTAAAACATTGCTTACATTATAGTCTCAAAATGTACCCATCTTTCTTTTTCATTTGGAGGCTAGTATAACTCAAGGTCCACGGGCCTGATGGACTTAATGCATCAGGAAAATTTTAACCACAAAACTAGCAGTGATGGATTCAGTCAAACTGAGTTCAACCTCCAGTAATACTCAAACATTTTGTCCTTGCAGAACTGAATTTCAAAGTTGTGGCTTCAACTGAGATTATAATTAGGGATAACATTTCTCTTAAAATGTTAAAATAACAGTCATTTTGCTTGGATGAATGCATATCAAATCTAAATGTCAATATTAAGAAGAATATTCATTTTTTTCTTTACATGGGGTCACACAAAGACTCACAGCTAACAAATCCAAATTGTTATCATTTTCAAAATTATAAGTCTAGCTGCCTACATAGCTTTCCATTTTTACAGAGACTTTAAAGTGACACATCTAATTTTTAACCCTTGGCCTAAATATAAAAATATTAGCATAACAAAAGTCTTTCATTTTGCCCAATAAAAAAAGGCATTCTTGGTTCCATTACATACATTATATAGCTTGTTTGTTTCTCTCTCTCTCTCTCTCTCTCTCTCTCTCTCTCTCTCTCTTTCTCTCCTCTTTTCTTTCTCCTGACCATATACATATTGTGTAAATATAAATAATACTTAGAGACAGCAGTAAAAGTTGACAATTGGGAGAAAGGATTAATTTATATAAATATAAATTTACATTAATTTTCTTTAAAAATTAATTTATTTTTCATTTTGTGAATGTGCTTATATGTGTATGTGGGTTTGTGTACATAAGTACAGTTCCCACTGAGACCACGGAGTCTCCCTGGAGGTGTTTGTGAGCTTCACCACCATGGGTACCAGGAGCCAAACTCAGATCTTCTACAAGAGCTGTATGTTCTCATCACTGCTGATTCAACTCTCCAGCATCTATACTCCTTTCAATTTAATGCTACCTCTAGACACTGAGTGTGTGTCTTCATAGACTCTCATTTGTCTAATTCAACAAATCATTTAGAATTTTTAATAATTGGAAAAATATGCAGTATGAGAAAATTTGCATTTATAATATTGTCTAGGATGGATAACTGTAATTTTGCCAGTGTTTTCTCTGCCATTGCTTATTAAGCCATTCAACACACATAACCCTTGTCTTGCTACATTTTGTAGGTCAAGAAAATAATAAATTAAAGCAGACACACATTATGATCAAGGTCATATGGTTAGAGGGCATTATGGACCAAAAGACTTAATCAAAAATAACTTGACTCATTTTGTAATTTCTAGTAAGATAAAAGCTAAGTGGTTTATATGCCCTTAGGAAATTTCATAAATGTTGCAGCTTCAACATCATTTTTTTTTCTAGAAAAAACTGCCACACAGGTACTTGTAAAATAAAACTATTATTTAAAAAATATATTTCAACCTCCAAATTTTATAAAGGGTAAACTTCATATACAAGCAATAAAAATAATATAGTCTATTAGAGTTTAGAAATTCAGCTTTATGAAATTAACCTAATAAGTGAAAATTTAAACAAAATATCAAAATGTTGAAAAGATTTTAAATAAATCATAAAAATCTTACACTAGACCGATCAAATTTAAATTGGTAATAAAGGAAAATTTCAGTGATTTAAAGAAAAGCAGAAAAACATGCACTGCGCTTGGATCAGAAATCAATTTGTAAAAATTTAACAATGGCATGCACATTCTAGGATCTCATTATGAAAGAGTGGCATTATAATATATCATTGCAGACATAAAATAACACTGCAGGAGGATTGCATAGGAGTATTATAAGAACCATACTGTGGAAAACATGATAGGTAGTTAAGTCAAAAGAAAAAGAAG
Source organism: Sigmodon hispidus (assembly GCA_004025045.1). NCBI lineage: Eukaryota > Metazoa > Chordata > Mammalia > Rodentia > Cricetidae > Sigmodon > Sigmodon hispidus. The sequence continues at coordinate 19,077 of PVIH01010059.1, forward strand.
TAGAGGAGAAATGTGGACAATGCTTGAGAGATGCTGTGATGAAGAGGTGATTGCAGTTGTCTAGAGGGCTGTTGAGTTCTTTCCCTGATATTAACAAAGACTTGAATGACTGACTAGTTAAGACAAAAGAACCACAGAGATATAATTTGAAATAGGAGAAGCCTAAGGCTGGAAGCCTTAGTGTGGATATTTTATAGCCCCCCTCATCCCCCACTCTGCCCCTCTCTCACTTTGTATCCCACCATCCCCCACCCACAACACCCAGGGTCCTTCCCTTTCCCCTATTGGTTTTGTCTCAATACCTACCCTCATGCCTTCTGGTGGTTTTCCTCCTTGAATCTTCTGGGACCCATGAGCACAGTTCAAGAAGGATGCTCTGGCTTCTCTGTTTCTCTAACTCAGCTTCAGTTTGTAAATAATATGATTCAATAGCTAAGCCCACCTAGATTTGTATCTAGACTAATTCCTGTCTGAGGTACAGCAATTTCTGATTGTATAACTTTGATATATTATTTTAACCTCATTGAAATTCAGTTTCTTCATTTATTAAATGGAATTCAAAAATTTGTATCTTTAAGGATTCCCCAAAACATCAGTGAAATAATTTATGTGGCACCAATTTGATAATTATTAAATGAATGTTAACTGTTATCATAATTCTCATTATAAATATGCATATGTGTCACACTTCATAATGTCTGCTTTATATCACATGAATACATAGTATTCATATTTCACAAGAAAATTTCAAAAGATCATGTTAGGGTAAAGACTTTGGTAATAGAAAACTCTGGGATTTCAGTGTCTAATTATCCATTTCTGCCAGTGGCTACCTGGATCTCAAGAAAGCTCTTATAGAAATCTGTCTGTATCAGGAAGCAGTAATTTCTAGAATGTGTGCCTTAGAGATATCCATAGACAGGAAAGTGAACTCTGGGGCTTTTCATTGCTTCTGCCCGGAAGTGACATATGACCCTTCCACCCTTACCTCATTAGCCAAACCAGTTATTTGACTTTTCCCACCAAACAGGGCAAACCAAGGGCAAAGGGTAGTGGTAAGTCAAGACACATGGGTATGTGGGAAGGATTAAGTGTCTTTCCCACAAAAAAAAATATTGACTAAAAAAAAAACTTGGTGGATTTTACTCAGTTCTAACTTTGATTTCATTAGTTCGCTTGTCACTTTTTACTTCTCCAATCTTTCAAAGACAATGAAACTTACAAAAATCTCTTCCATATTGATCTTGGACAGGTCTTCCATGCATCTGTCATTTTAAAAACACTGAGCTGAAAAGGGCCTTGACACAGCCTCTGCAGGACCAGCCTTTCACTGATTTGGGGTGTAAGTACAAAATGTAAGTCAATAAACAAGTCTCTGCTGGCTTCCATATTTGCAAAAATAGATGGATCAAGTGGTTTCTAAATTCCCATGTAGCTTGGATCATGTCACCTGAAATCAAGGTGTTCTGCCAGTTTCTGATTTTAACATAGTCAAACAATCATGATTTTTATTGATAACCTTAAATTTATAAACCTGACTTAATGTCACCTGACACCTTTTCTTACAGCTTTGTCATTTAATTCTTGACAAAATGAAGATACAATATATTCATGGGATGAATTTTGACTCTATGTGAGGTTTTTTTGTTTGTTTGTTTTTTTTAATAGATCAGCCCTATGTGAAAATGGGTATGACCAGAGTCTAGCGAGCTATACATACCAGACAATGATACAATAGTTAGGATGTAAGTGTGATGATACAGAAATCTGCCTGCCTGTGCCTCCTGGTGCTGTAACTAAAGGTATGTACAACTGTACCCAACCTGCAATGGTACTCAACAAAGCACACATGAGACTGAATTTGAACCACCTCAGATACTCAGTACAGAACTAAGGCATGTTTAAACAGTACAACTAAGTGGAGGGTCTAGACAGGAGCAAAATTTTAATGCTTTGGATGAAAGAAAAAGAAACAACATTCTGGGGAAATCTTGACCCCAATACTAAAGGCCATCTTCAGAGGTTTGGAAGCAGAACAGAGTGCTCCATGAAACTGATTGTAACAGTTATTACCAATTTCAGCTGCCCCCACTTATTTTCTCTCTAAGGAAATAGTTTCTCCATTAAAAATATGCTTCATTTTGATTGGCTGTGATTTTCTGGAATGGTCTTTGTTGCAAAGAGAAATTTGCTTAATGAGAGGTGATGACTACACATGCAATAGACAAAGACAACATCAATAAATGTGCCAAAGTGGATGAGTAAACCCTCATGAGGTCTCAACCTTCCACAAAGATCTACAGGTAACTAAGGATGCCATGTGCCATTCCTTTATCTCCATATCTTCTCTGAAGCTGAAACCTGACCCGACTATCTACAACTCTTAAGTGCATTGGAGTGACTGTTAGAGTAAAGACATACATAAAAGGGGAGTATGTTCATCACATTGTCTTTGACACCGTTTCAGAGATGTAGACTCTATAAGCCACAGGTGGTAGCACTAGTTTCAAAAGTGCAATAAAATCTGACTGACAAAGAAGAGTCAACATCTTTAATGTCAACCCTTCACCGAATTAGGTGATGATAAACTCACCTAGAAAAGTTGATTGATTTATTCACTCTATTAATTTAAGGGTAAGCTAATCTAAAAAGCTCATTGATAAAAGACACCTTGAACAATGTTTGGCAAAATACTTGGTACCATATAACTCATAAAGTCAAATGACATGTAAAATCCACCATCATGGAGGTGCTCAGAAAATGCAGTTTCTGTCTCCTGGTACACTTTCTTGCACTTACATGTGTGAATAAAGAAGTTGCCCAGTGGTCCATAAGATGGCCTCTGCACAGTGTCTTCAAGATATCACAATAAATCATGACAATTTTGACAGCTTTAAGCAACAAAAATGTATTCTCGATCATTCCAAAGAACACAAATGTGTCATCAGGTGTGGTCCCCCTGATGGCTCTGGGGGAGATTTTGTCCTCTGCATCTGGTTTCCAACTTCTGGTACTTGCAGATATCTAGGTCATGTTGGTCTTCCTCCTTGTGTCTTAGTGTTCCCTGTCCAACTTATGAATCTTGTCTTTGATTTTGAGTCATGAAATACCCCATAGTGATATTCTATGAGAAGCACTCATCCTCTTTTTTGCTCTTACTACATGTCTATTATCTTGAAAATAGCCCCAAATATCTTGTTCCCAGGGAGCACTCAGCAATGTGTCTACTAACTACTGATTTTTCACTATTCAAGAATTCACTATTTCAGGAAATCATTGTTTTAGACCTGTTCAGAGCTGGGCTGTATTACTCAGATGGTCTCATCTTGTGATCTGGAGCTACACAAATCTCAGGTGATCTCATCTTATTTCTTAGCTACATAAATAAGAACCTTGTTTTAGTGAGTTTACCTACAGTGTCTGCTGGTGTTGTGGGGTAATCTATTTGTACGCTGTATGTGTCTCTGCCAAGGCCCCTTCTGATTGGCTAAAAAACTGAACATCCAATAGCAAGGCATGAGAGAAGAAGTGGAACTTCTGTGAAGAGATGGGAACTCTGGGAAAAACAGGAGTAGAAATGGCCAGTCAGACACAGAGGAAGTGACATGTATGGTACCGACGAAAGGTAACAAGCTAAGTTACAGAATATAGATTAATATAAATAGGTTAATGAACATTTTAAGAGCTAGTTGAGAACAGGCCTACACTAAGGCAGAGCTTTTATACTTAATTAGAAATCTCAATGTCATTATGTGAAAGCTAGGAGTACAAAGAAAATCGAACTACCTGCCTGTAAAAACTTGGATCTATCATATGATGAACCAATGTATGAATATGAAGCCACTACATCATATCACTTTAAGACTGGCAGATGTTCTCCAGACTGATAATGATAAAAGCAGACAAGAATCTATCATAGGTTCAAGACTGAGGGGAACCTTGAGAGGTCTGGCCTGGCAGTGGGGAAATCTAAGAGGTACTAGAGAGTTGAGGCTCTCCTATCTTAGGGAGAGAAGTCTCTTGCCCATGACATAAGATCAGTAAAGAACTAGAGTTCTTTATTAAATAGTAAATATTAGCATATGAAAAAGTAAGTGGGTGACAAATTTTGTGAAGAGCCCAGAAATCAAAGCTGGATCTGCAGATAATGGGAATGTGAAAATTCCAAAGAATATGCTAATAACTATAGGTCTTAAGAAAGAGGGTAAATTTATAAAGACTCTAAAGAACAACCTAAGGAGGTTCTAGGCCTGCTAATCTTCTTGGATCTCAAATGCATGTCTCTAAATTCTTGTAGTTAGGAGTCTCTGACTTTCCCTGCATCATTTGAAGAAAGTGATGTCCTACTCTGTCCAAATGAGCCTTGAATATAGATATACCATACACAAATTAATAAAAATACAAATGTTTTAATAACCTACATTTACCACCCACTGTTAGTCATTTTTTCTACCTTCTAGCTAGTGACAGAACAGCTTAATGCAATGTACAAACTATCTTCAGCACAGAAAAAAATGTTATATATAGCCAAGGAGTACATAGAGGATCTACTTGCTGCCATTTTACAGATTAATAGCAAGCATTCACATCCCTCTGTTTGTTTCCTGTGGTTTGGAGGACCATTCTACAATGTCAGGTTAACATTTACTTTAAAATATGCAGCACTGCCTTGTGGAGAAACTCTGCACTTAGTGGCAGTCTCAGAGCTTCGTAAAAGTGAATTATTCTTTTCCAGCCTAAAGAAATGAGGAAAAATGGAACATCTGGATGTGGGTTTGGCCTGAGCTATACATCATGGGGCAGAAATAAGGATATCAGTGAAAGGTTGCAGACTATGTCATCTTTCTTAATAATAGATTACCTTAAGATGGTAGTTTATTTTATGACATTATAATAAGCCCTTATTTTTCTCTGAACTCATGTAAAATTGGTATCTCTGACATATATATGTAAAGGAAAAGAGAAGTACAGGCTATGCTTGTACATTTTTCTAAGGTTCTGAAAGAGTTCTTTTTAGCAGAATGTTGTTAACTGTTCTTCCTAAGGCATTGCTCTGGTGACTAACTTTTCAGGTTTCATGTATTTACTGAATTCCCCAGGCTCAAGGCTACAAACTCTCTTAACCTTTTCTAAAAAACTTCCACTCACCTCCTGACAGACTGAGGACAGTCATCAGAATCTAATTAATGTTTCCTCACAGGGAAGCCCAGGAGAGCCTGCTGATCGGGTCAGCAGAGCTGTTCCTCTGGTTTGAAAGGAGAAAACAAGACATTCTCTATTTCTGTTCTACAAAGTAATTCTTCCTTGTTAATTAGCCCAAAGAATGTCCAATTTAATATCTTAAAGATGTGTTGGCAATTGAATTCTTTTAATGGCAAAGACTACAAACAAACCATTTCCAATTTAGTAAACAAGCATCTACAGGAAATGGGTCTTATCTAATCAAATAAACCTCACATTACCTAACACCCAAAAGGCATAGCTTGACCATCTCATTATTAAAACCTTAATGTATCACAGGACCCTCTAGGCTGCTGCTTCAAATGTTGATGGTTTTTGTTTTGTTTTGTTTTTTGTTTTGACTCCAGCTTCCATTTCTTTTTCTGATGTCTGATTGGACTGATTATGGGCAAGTGTTGCTGATCTGCTGACTCTTCACAGTACTGCCTTTATTCTCAGGTCTTAATCAGCCATGGTGCCAGGGACAATCTGCAAACAACAGGAGCATCCAGCTGAAGCATTTTATAATTTTGGTTGGAATCTTCCTTCGTGTTGCTACCACAGACTGTAACAGACCAAAAAACACACCAAGAATAGAAATGTGTTGTTTTGTGATTCTGTAACGTGGGAGTCCAATATAAACCTGTTATGCCCAAAGCTCAACCTCCAGAGAGACCACCTGAAACAGTGATGTCCTGAATGCAACAACAAGGTTTATGGGCAGTACAATACAAGCCAGGTAGGGAGCTCACTCCAAGAAGAAGCAAGGAGGAGCTCCTCATCCTAGATTTCATGGGCTTTTAAAGGCAAACACCACAACAAAGTCAGTTGCTTGGGGACATGGTGTAAGTGTGCTACTGATTGGCTTGTGCTTAGGGACTTTCCCCACCAGGATATTCTTGGACCCCACCTGAGGTGGCTGGTTTTTCATTAGCTGTCTCTAGGTTGGAACATTCCATGGTTTTGACTGCAAGACATATTCTTGCCTAATGGTTTCTTCTTTTCCCAGGACTGGTCAGGCATGTCTATTCTTTTTGCAGAACTGGCCTCCTGCTAGGAAGGCAAAACTGAACTCTGTTTTACCTTTTTTGTAAAATGGCTACTATAGTGCAAGATGGGGCTTCTTGAGTTAAGTTTATCCTCTTCAAAAACCTTGGCAGGTTTGGTTGAGTGAGGTCTATGCTTCCACATGGCACAAAACAGAAGGATTTAAGAGAGAATATCCCTTAGCCATGCCCTTTCTAATCCAATTGTTTTCAATCTTCCTAATGACGAGGCCCTTTAATAAAGTTCCTCACACTGTGGTAACCCACAACCATTATTTTTGTTGCTACTTCATAACTGTAATTTTGTTAGTGTTATGAATCATATTTTAAATAATCTATTTTTTCCTATGCTCTTAAATGGCCCTGTGGAAGGGTTGCTTGACCCCAAATAGGTCACAACCCACAGACTGAGAACTGCTGATCCCATTCATAGGAATACATTTTCTGTCATGCTCATTAGCTTAAAAACCCACCTTTAATACCTTCCCCTTGCTGTTAAGTCTTAATTCCTAAAGGAGACATATTCACACATTCACATACCCACACAAACATGCAAACACGCTCACGTGAACATCCTGACATACAGACATACACTCACACAAACTTACAGAAACACATATACACTCACACATACTCACAAGCACACAGACATGTACAAACACAAATGCACACACACACACTCCACACATGAACACATAATCACATACACATAAACATACACATACATTCATACATACTTTTATACATATAAACATGCATACACATAAACATACACACTCACACATATACACACTTATACATTCACACTCGACAAATATAACACAAACATTTGTGCATATTCACATACACATAAACATACTTACATATACAAACACACTCATAAACTCTCACCCACTCACAAAAACTCACTTATACAGACATACACATACACAAACACAGTCACACACAAACACACACATATTCATATGCATATACATATTTATACATTCACATACATATTCACAAACATCAAAGACCCAGCTTGCACTGAGCCACCAGAAATGTCCATGTTTTGTAAGAAAAAGTGTCCATTTAATTTAAAGAGTGAAACAGGCATTTAAAGGTCAAACATATTTAACTTCCTTCTTCATCAAAATAAAAGACAAAACCAAGTTAAAAAGGAAAGAAGAGGAAGCTGACCCCAAATTTAGTGTGTGTGTGTGTGTGTGTGTGTGTGTGTGTGTGTGTGTGTGTATTTGGCTTTCTTCACTTCTTCTAGAAAGCATAACAAAGCCCCAATTTTTTATTATGATATGATTGCTTATCATTCTCAATACTTGTGGAGATTTTTTTCTGTGATTTTTGTTTTATTGATTTTTTTTCAGAACTCTGACTCTGAGAACCTTTCAGATGTTATTTCTATGCCTTGGCCATGACCTACACAGACCCCCATTAGGTCAGCAGGCTGGCCAGGAACCACTACTACTCCAGACAGACTGGGTTTCCCACTGCTCCACACAGTCCAGCCTACTGGCTCTCCTGGCTACATGCTTCCAGATGAACATCATTTGTCTGTGGGATTTTTCCTGTTCTCGTGGCTTCTGCACACTATGATTTTCCTTCCTTCATTGCTTTTTGGTTTTGTTCAGAATCCACACTCAGAAAAAAATGACAATCAATTCGAAAAGATTTTACAGAAGACAATGAAGCAAGCCAGGATGCTCCTGCGGTGGCCACTTGCTTTTAACAGTATGTGCAGAGTTTACAATCCAAAGCAAGTGTAAGGTCTTGCTATCGTCAACCCCAGATGAGTTCAGTGCAAAAGGGGCAGAGAAAGATGTGAGAGAGGAAGAACAGGCATAAACTGGAAAAGAAATAAGAAATCGTGGAGACAGAAGGAAAGAATGGCCTTTTTGCATTGAACTATCCACAGGCTTCATGGCAATTGTTTGGGCTTCATCCCTGGAAAAGCTTTCAGTAGAGCAGACAACATGAAGCTTTTAGTGTTTTCTTTGTTCAAGGTTAACTTTTTACAAGTCTTATTTCCTCCCACTCTTCCAGAGCTGAACAGAGCTTTGGCATAGAAAACATTCCTGGGCAAAACAAAATGAAATGAAATAAAGCCTCTATTGTCTGCTTCTGAGCTGACTGGCATTTCAGAATCATATCCAGCACTCCTAGAGCTATAACTTCCCATCCGTTATTCTGCTCCGGGGTAGAAAACAAAATGCCAGACAGACAGGGAAAGAGCCTCCCTGCCATTGCCTCTGCACTGCAATATCCGTCAAGGTTCACTTGCCAGCATCCTCTCTTCTTCATACTGCAAGGACTTTTTATTTCTTTCTCCTTTTCAAACCTCATATGAAGCCAGAAACTCCCAGGGAGGCAATATCTTCATTTAACTGTGTAAAGGTCACACAAAAATGTGATAAGGGCATTTTATTCTTTCAATGCATATTAATCTCCACTCTGCTCCTTTCTAGGGCTTCCTAGCTAGCTGAAGAGGTCGGGGGAGGTCCTCGGTATAAATCTGTGACAGAGACCATCCAAGGCTCCACGGGGCTGCAGTGATACAGGTGGCCAAGGGTGGGATGGCACAGCTGAGCGACAGAAACCCCTTCTCAGCTTCAGCTGCTTTCCCTTCAATTGTGTCCTCTCGATTTTTGGAAGGACTTACAGGTGCCTCATTTTAAATAAACCAGTCTATTGTCTTAGTCCAGCAATGAATGCTTCAATAACAACTCCATATTTTACATCGTGACTAGAAAAAAAATAACACAAAAATGATTGATGCGACATTTTGAGATGATTTTGTTCTTTGCCTTTGTCGCTTAACCTTTAAAAGGTGCATGTTGTAACGCCATGCTCTCTTCCTTTGTGCAAGACTCAGTTTGTGCCTTAATCATTGTGACACTGTGCCATTGTGATTTCCTCTAGTTTGTCTGCTTGCTTCAGACACATTTCACTAAATACTTTTTAGATATGCCATATTTTTTCAAATTTACTTTTAGTTTACTAATGCCTATTACTGTATCTTCCTTGGGTTCCATTCATATTATTTGAAGAGCTCTTTTACTTAAAATTGGCTATTTCTCTCATTATAGGATAAGGAATTGTCTGTGTACTCTATTGACCAAACTGCTAAAGCAGTCAGTCTGAAAAGAAAATGCTAGTCTATAGTGGTTGAGACAGAGTTCTGGAAAATAAATGTCCAATAAGGTTAAATGTTGCGGACAAGTTCAGCCTATAAAAATGTTATGAAAATATATGACAAGGAAAGACCCAGTCCCATGCACTGCAAAAAAAGCATGTTCCTGGTATATTACTAACTAAACATCCTTCCTCTGCCATGCTCCTTCAAGCAACTGCAGCCCCTCAGTACGGGGACTGAAATGTGAACAGAGGCCTATATTAAAGATCATACACTCCACTATGTGTAGCTACTGGAGACTGACAGTTTTTTCATACAAGAACTCTCCTTCTAGGGGTTACATTCTCATAGGAAAAATGATTAGCACATTTAGAGGTAGGAAGCCTAGCTATTTTTCATATCACATGGGAAATGGCTTTCATACTCTTTAGATTAGCAGCTACTGTGGGCAAATTTAACCTAAGTCAAAGAAAAATAAAGTTAGAGATTAGATAGATTAGGGTTTCTCTTCATTAAAATCTTGCTGTTAAATCAGGTGAGCCCCCTAAACTTTGACCAGGGAAAGATAGGAAGTATATGATTAATAGAGGTAAACTCTTTTGCTATCTTTTCCTAAGCTTGTTTTATTAGACAGTAAAAGTCCTTGAAATATATTTAGTAAAGTGTTTTCTTCTACTCTCTGGTGTATATTGCAATTTTTCAAATGGTAGTTAAATCAAAATACTTTAAGGTGCCACAGCACATTTTATTAAAAAATAATAAGGACCTCTGAGTTGGGTTAAGTGATATTTAATGAGTATATATCATTTCTCTTTTATCATAAAAATATTTTAATCTCATAGCTCAGTTTTGTCTCTAGCACAAACATATGTAAAAATACCATCATTTTTGCTTCTATTTCTCCTAGATAGAAATTTGAATTTGATTATTACTATAATTATCAGTTATGTAAGTGAGTATATTGAGAAGTAGAATTTGTAGACTATATTCTGTTCTAAGTACTAACATAGAAACGAAAAGATACAGAAGTGAGGCTGTTCTTTATACACTGAGAGTGTATTCTTTTCTTTCTGTCTGTCTTCCTTTTCTTCTTTCTTTCACTTATTTTACTTTTTTTTTTATAGGTTTGCTCCATGTAGCCCAGGCTAGCCTTGGACTCATGAGATCCACTTGCCTCTGCCTCACAAGTGCTGGGATTAAAGGTGTGTGCCACCAGTCTCAGCATTAAAATGCATTCTTAAGTATGTGGTATTACTTAGAAGGATTCTTTTTCTATTCCCTGGTCCTTACTAATGGAGAACACTTAGTACAAGAGACAGACTTGAAGTTAGTCAATGGTGGTCTTAAAAGGACTCCCTTACGTCTCCTGACATTTAAAATATAAAGGAGGGTCAGACTGGCTGTTGTAGATTTCCTGGTATCTTTAAAGTATTTCTTGGAAAAGGGAATTGTGATAATTCATGACTTTCATAAACTTATTTATGCTTATGCATGAAAAATTAAGAGTAATAGGAAAGTAAGTACCACCTACACTTCTGGCAAAGGGTTAATCCCAGAATGGTAAGGCACTAAAACAGACTCCATAGGAAAAAACAAATAACCCAATTAACCAGAGCTAAATTTAAATAGATAATTCTAAAAGAGAGAGAGAATACATAAAAAGCCAAGTGATTACCAGAGAATATTTTATATTAAATATAAACCATGCTGAGTACCATCTCACCTAAGTAAAGAGATGTTAAAAAAACAAAAAAAAAAAAGACTAGAAAGACAGAGCTATAGAGAAAGCATTTACTGTGGAAACATGAGGACCTGTGTCCAGGGCTCCACAATCCACAGAATTCTGACATGACCTTTGCATCGCCAATCTCAATCTTAATACTCAAAGTGAAATGAAGGCTGGAAGACAGATAGAAGAATCCCTAAGGCCCACAAGCCAGATAGTCCCCCTGCTTTTTTTTTTTTTTAAGATTTATTTATTTGTCATGTATACAGTGTTTTGTCTGCATGTCTGGTTTGAAACGAGCATCAGATCTCATTATATATGGTTGTGAGCTACCATATGGTTGCTGAGAATTGAACTGAGGACCTCTGGAAAACCAGCCAATGCTCTTAACCAATGAGCCACCCCTGCAGCCCAGTCAGTTACTTTCAAACACAGTTGAGAATAACTGGAGATTCTGCCTCAGAGTCAAAGGTGAAAAGCAACAGCTGACATTGCCCTTTGACCTCACCCATGTGTCACTGTATTTGAATGCCAGTGCTCACATGCAGGCACACACACACACACACACACACACACACTTCACATTCTTTAAAAGATAAGACAAACGACTAAAGGCAACAGATATAGATAGATAAGGATGTAATTAGAGTCCTTTGAACTCTATTGGTGGGAATATAAATTAGTTCAACACTTGTTAAAGACAGTATAGAGATTCTTTAAAAATTAGAACTGAATCCATTGTTAGACCTAGAAATTCCACTACTGGGTATGTTTAGACAAATGAAAAGAAATCAATATGGCAGAGAGATCATCATACTTGAATGTTTACAGAACTATTCATAAACGCCATGATATGAAACCAATGTAAAGCAAATAACACATGTGTTGATGAACAGAATGTGGTACATAAACTCCATGGAACTCAACCCAGCAGGGAAGAGAAGGAAATCCTACCACTTGCAACAACACGGGTGAAGTTAAATCCCTTTGCTTAAGCCAGGCAGCAAGACAGATCCCACATATTCTCAGTCATGCGAGAATCTAAAACCGAGGCTCATGGCAGTTAAGAGCGGTATGGTGGTATCAGAGATAGAGAGAAGTTAAAAAATAATTTTTAATTAAAAATGAATTAACCAATAACTGAATGTAAGACAAAATTTCTCTCAGTATTCTCCTGTCACCCTAATTGTAGTCAGTTTTTTGTCTTTTTTTTTTTTTTTTTTCATTCTTGATTGAAAAGAAAGTAAAATTGGGGCTGGAAAGATGGTCCAGCAGTTAAGAACAAACATTGGCTGCCCTTCTAGAGAACCTGAGTTCAATTCCCACCACCCACATTAGGGAGTTAACTATGTGGATCTTCAACTCCAGGGAAATCCAATGCCTCTGGCTTTTTCAATCACATGGTAATCATGCATATAGATACATAAATAGAAGCATAATTAAAAACTAAAAATAAAATTATTAAAAGAAACTAAAAAAAACTAAGCAATGTTGATGTACTAAGTGAACAAGCATATTTAATAACCTTGAAATATTGCTGTTGCTTAAATATAATATCCAAGTTATATATTTTTATATTGAATGACTTTGTGAGGTAACTAGAATAGTAAGGATGTTTGTATGGTAAATCTAGAGGGCTTTCTAATATTTATTTTGTATTAGCTGATGGAAAATATTAATATAAATAATTTTTATAGACTGAGAATTTTCTCCAGTCATTCACAAAAACCACTAAGTTTTGTGACCTGTCTGAATCTGTCTCACTGGACGCCAGATGGACAGCTTTCCTATCTGCCTAATATTGATTGGAACGCGTCACTGAGAAGAAGACGATTGATGAGATCCATCTCTGTGCACAAGGACTCTGACATCATCATGAGAGGTTATTGTTGCAAAAGAAGCAAAGCACACTGCCTAGAGTGCTGAACTAGAGTGTTCCGATGTAATGGCATTGTGACTCAGTCCACTATTCTCAGTGAGGGTCAGGATGACATACTCAAAATTCAGAAAGCACAGTTGGGACCTGTCACCGCAGGTGGAAACAAACCCTTCTAAACACATGGTATGTTTAGACACATGAAGCTGTATACTGATGTTTAACTAAAACTCTTATTTGTTGGACTCTCAACACAGGGTCTAGCACGTACTAGACAAACAGTCTATGACTGAGCTACAGCTAAGCTCTTATTCAGGGCTTTTATCAAAAAATATAAATCTCTTTAAAAGCCATATATTAGTTTGTTTTAAAATACAGCATCCTATTCATGAAAAGCGTAAGTAGCAATAGTTCTATACATAATTATTGTTTAACTATTGTGAACCAGAGCCTTTTAGTTGCTTAAAAACCAACATTGGGAGCATTTATGACATCAATACTGTTGGGCTGGAGAGATGACTCAGAGGTTAAGAGCACTGACTGTTCTTCCAGAGGTCCTGAGTTCAATTCCCAGCAACCACATGGTAGCTCACAACCTCTTCTGTATACTGTATACATAATAAACAGATAAATCTTTGGGAGGCTGTAGGAAGACAGGGAGGGATTGGGAGGGGAAAGCGCAAGAGAGCAAGGGGATACATGAAAAAAATTATTTTCTGAAAATAAATAAATAAATAAATAAATAAATAAAAAATCTTGTTAAACAGTTCCATGTAAGGGTGTGCACAGAAGCTCCTTTGGAGATATAAAATTAAATAAATCATACTAATGCTAAAACATATGACCTAAAAGTTAGAAACACATCTCACTGGATCATTATCACCATTGTATTCTTTCCCTTTGCCCATGTAGAAAATTAATGTTCCTGTGTACTACATGGCCATTTTGTTTTAGTTCATAAATAAAATATCCTTTTTAGTACATATATTCAGTCAAACACTAAGAGGCAGGTACTACAAGTGAAGGAAGATATATGCTCATACTGAGACCTGAGAGCTGAGCATCACAAGTGAGCGACAGCATGTTCTTATGCTCTGTGTTCTGGTGGTGGCAAACTCAAACACTATTCTCAACATAGTCCAAACTCTGACATTCCTAGGAGATAGGATCTTGCCAGAAATAGGATCATGAACCTGCACTTTTTTTTTTACCTAAGTATTCCAAACTTCCAAATTACCCAAAGTAAATCCTTTTCTCTTGAGAAATACAAATGTAAAAGATATGAATATTAGTAATGTAAAATATTTTTTATATTCTTCTCTGGCCTGAAATTTTGAAATTTTAATATGTTTAGGCCAAAAGTGGTAGGCAGAGTTGATATAATAAACATCATGTATAAAGAGGTGGCTTAGTGATTAAGAACATGTACTGCTCTTGCATAGGACTTCAGTTGAATTTCCAGTATCCAAGGTGAGCAGTTCACACTGCTTGATAATTTCAGCCCTAGGGAGATCCAATATCTCTGATTTCTGTGGACACACACACACACACACACACACACACACACACACTTAAACATCTAAAATATATGGGGCCAGGCTACTGTTGAGGGTGTATAGGTTCATGTCCCTCTAGTTGCTAGTGTTTGGGTGGATGTATGTGGCTTCTGTTGCTACTGAGGGCTGTACGGATGCCTAGGGTCATTCAAGTCAGCCTCTTGAGTCCAGGTTGGTATCAGACATCTACTATTTAGCCAGGCTCATAGAGCTCTGAGTGGTCTGTGCTGCTACCCAATGCCTTAGTGACATACATTGGGGCCAGAGCTGCATCTGATGGCCATGTCTTAGTCTGTGGCTATCCTACAGCCAGGGTCTGTGTTGATGACCGAGGCTCCTGTTACCATCAAAGGAAATGCCAACCCCAAAGTCTGGTACCAAGATGGTGTCCAAGGGCCACACTGCTACTTGGGCCCTGCTGATTTCAGTGGCATGCACTGCCAGCTGGAGCAATGGTGACATCCAGACCCAGATGTTGCTGAGGACCATGTCTGGGTCTGTCTATGGTCCTACTATGCCTGTGGTCTATGTTGAAGTCCAAGTTTATATTGTCACCGTAGGTTATACTGTTGATACCATAACCTGAGGCATTGGTAGTGTCTGGAGTCATGCTGATCTGAGTGGTCTGTGCTGCCACCCAGAGCCGTGATGTTGTCCAGGTCCAAGCTTGTGCTGGAGGCCATGTCTGGGTCTGTGGTCCAGCTGCAGCTCTGCAGCTGGGATCCTTGCTGATGTCTGTGGCCTATGCCACTTAGGGGGCCATAGGAGCCATGTATAATGAAATCAGAGTTATATACTGAGCTGCCCCGCCCTTTGCTGGCTGGTTCTGGGAAAGTGGGCCTTGCCTCTCTGTGGACACAAGAGAGCTGACTGAGACCTTCATGGAGAGCTGATTCCTGCTCTCAGGAGAGATGGCCCCTGTGCTCATCACGGGTGAGGTAGAACCGACCATGAGGACATGGACATAACGGGAGCTGGCTCTGCCCCCTTGCTTTGGCCCCAGTGGCTCAGAAAGCGCAGCTCAGCTACTACCCAGGCCCGAAGAGGGTGGGGTTGAGTTGCTCCACACTAACATCTACCCTACCCAGGACCTTCTGGAGCTGGTGGAGGGACTTGTCCTGTGGAATAATACCAGCATGGTCTCCATGACTTAGAGTAGCTGGTGAATATCCCAGAGAAGTTCTGGCGAGGATTTAATGATGATGGTGCACCAGAAACCAGAGGCCTTGAAGTAGACCAGTGACTCATTGCAATGAACATTTGCTAATAAAGATGGTTGGAAAAAATAGTATACTATGTGACACACTGATCGCAATGCCACAAGGACAAATGAAGAGGTGTTGGGAAGGGGAAAGAAGAAGAAAGAAAGAGGATCTTTTGTTTAGTCTTGTTTTTTCTTGTTTGTTTTTGGATTTGAAATTTTTTTAAAGTTTTGTTTTATTCTTGTTTGTATTTGCTTATTTGCTTTCTTTGGGTTGATTTTTTTAAAATTTTCTTGGGAGGGGCACTGCAGGGTGAGTGAAGGATATGGGGGGGCAGACTGGGGAGTGATTGGAATTAGGATACATGAAATGGTCTCTATAAGGTTCATCAGAATTTTCTAACATGCACATGATTTGTAAATCAAGAAAAAGCTCCAAATGCTAAATTTAACCAGAAAGAATGATAGATATTTTCAGAGAACAAAAGTAGCAACAGGAAATTTTAAAAAAAAGCTGAAAGAAATAAAATAAAAGTGGGGGAATCTTCTTTTGAATTTCCAAATAGCATAAGTCATGCAGGCCAAGAGCACAAAGGCTGTTATCTCTGCCATTGCAAGCTGAATTCCATGCCACAAGTAGTTGGCAAGTTAACACTTTTCTTTCTAGAAATGTTATAAGATACGTCATTTCTTCCCATTTCTGTATGCTAGTCTTAAACTCCAATTTAATCTGAGGGAAAGACAAACTCAAAGGAAAGAACAGAGGAGGGTTAGGGACTAGAGACTGTCCAGAAGGGAGTTATTTTGGGCTATGAGTCTCCTCTCCGTTCCTAGAAACTTTCTGGACTCCACTGCATCTCTTCTGTTGGCTAACTTTAATCCATATTATTTCATTCCTATAAATTATTGTAACACTTTCCAGTGAATTCTTCCTTTGAGTACTTCTAGTAAATTATCAAACCTGAAGGTGTCTTAGGTCCCAAATGTGCTGTAGGGTATAGGCATGCATATTTTTCTCTGCTTGGCAATCACACCCATCCATGTTTTATTATTTGCCACTTTCACTAGGCTACAGACTCCACAAAGGCAGGTACGGGACCTCTATGCAGTCTGTTCACTGGACCTCTACCTTCTTTTTTTTTCTTCATTAAATTTGAGAAATGCCTAATATATACCTAAGGAAAAAAATGGTTCCTCTTTAAAATTATTTAACTTCACGTTCTGCCATTAATATATATTTGTTACAGCAGATTTTTTCATTTGATTAAGAATTAGAGACTGTTCCAAAAGCTGCCTACATGTCCCAGATTGTCCCACAGAGCCTGGATAACAAATGAAATAGCCTAGTCTTCCCGGGTTTCCATTGTTTTCCAGTCATCAGGACCGCAGCTTCACCCTCATATTAGCAGGAAGCAAGCATGAACTGTTTCTATACTCCTTCATCACTTACCCCCTTACTATTGTGAATTCTCAAACCCAGCAGCTGGACTACCCTTTAAAAATGTTCTATAATTGTATAAATTCTGCTCATGATTCTATTATGTATATTTTATTACACAATCTTCATATGTACTTCTGACAATTGTTCTGTTGTGAAAATCTTGTTATGTATGTATTGAGACAGATTGACACTGCTCTCTCATAGCCAAAATGGCTTATTAATTGCTTTCATTACAACTAAAGATACTTGCTAGCTTCAGCCACAGCCTTGGCTTAGTCAATGCACACCAATGCACACTGCTATTCAGGTAAATTCTTTATCTGTATGCATTTCATCACAGCCACTCTAAAAGAAATTCATCCAAGATTAATAGATAAAATTAATTTCCTAGAAAAAGCTATTTTTTACAATAATTCAGGAAGGAATTGATCGAGGATTAGTAGGTAGAATAAATGTTTTAGAAGAGGCTATTTTTTATATGAATAATCAGATTCAAAATATCAAGACAGGTTTAACAACATCATGTTATGCTAATTATAAATGAATTTGTGTTGCTCTTCTGCCTTTTAATGGTTCAGAGATGTTCTGGGATCAAGTACAAGCCCACTTGAGAGGTGTCTGGAATAGTTCTCAATTAGGTATCAACATAGGTCCTCTGCATTCTCAAATTAAGACTATCAGCCATCCTAAGTTACAGTTTTCTTCTGCAGAAGAGGTAGATAACTACTTTGCTAACTCAGCCAAAAATTTCTTTCTAGACAACTCTTTGTAGAATTTTCTTACTAATTTGGGCATCATAGGAGCATTAATTATCTTATTTTGCCTTGTAGTCATCCTCAGACACTTAGAATCTGCAATATCCGTTGCCCAGAGAGAAATTCACCCACTGCATTTGTTAAATGGAAAAGGACAAGGTTCCACAGGTCATTAAAGAATATACAGCAGATGACAGCCAGTATTTTAAAGGTTGATCCTACCATATGAATGACTCTGTGTTGAGGAATCCCACTAGGCAAAGTCTGTGGAGGAGTCCCATTATACGGCATTCATGATGTGACACCATTAAACAAAATCCATGGGGACATCCATTGACTGGCTCCACTGGGCAAAGTCAGTGGTATGCCTTGCTGTGGACACCTGTTGTTTTGTGTCTGTAACTTTCTCATGTGCCACCTCCTTACCTCCCTAAAAGAGTAGCTATGTGATTCTTTCCATAGCCTCTTGGTAGTGTAATTTATACTTTCTCGACACTATTGTCAGTGACTCGTCAAAAGGATGACTTTTTTTTATTCCAAGTAATTTCGATAAATAAAATATACTTTCAAGTAACAGCCAGGCCTTTAGCCAGGATCTCAGTAAATTCAAAATAAGGCTGGATGCCCTGGAGATGAAGTGCTCAAGGACAAGTTCCCAGGAGTTGTAAGGTCAGGCATATAACAACTTCAGTGCCAGTTTTCTCTGGCAGAAAAGGCCTAATAGATAATATTTGTAGACATAACTCGCAGTCTTAATAATTGACTTTCTGCACATGTTACTAACTTCATATTTATGTTATAAAATTCAAGGTCCAGCTAACTGTCTATGCAAGGCAAAAGTATTCATCTTAAGTATTGGGGCAATTCCTAGGTCACTGTCTTTTGCCCTGATACGTGCCTTTCTGCCTTCTTCATGGACTATACATCAAGGATCCTGGCTAACACTAAAGCCTTGCCCTGGCTATAGTCAATGTGGCTTTTTCATGTCTGAGAGAAAAAAAAACAAAGAAAACGTGTGATATTTTTATGTGTTTACAGTATGGTTATATCTCTGTTGTTTACTTAAAAATTCTAAAACAACCTTTAACATCAGCTTATAGAATAATTAAAGTTTTGGGGGAGGGGGATAGATAGAAAAAAAGAGAAGATGCTGCAATAAAGAAAGTTACCCTAAGAACACATGAGTTTGTCCTTCCTTTTTACCTCTACACTTTCCCTTTGCAACTCTGAGGCATTCTTTCCACTACCCTAGGCAGAGTGACAGGTGGTCTTTAGTCTGTGCTACTATCCCTATAGAACAGTGCCCATAGGAAGGAGCTATTGAACAAGGCTTGTTTAACTATTGTGTTAAATGTATTCCAGTAACCAATTTCTGTGCTACACATTATTTTTGCTATCCAATTATCTAATAGTTTATAACTTTACCTCATTACATTACTTAATTTCCACTTACATCTATTTTCAACAACTAAAATATCTCTAGAGAATAAGAAGAAAATTCTTTTATAATTTGATACAGGTGCATTTTATTACATTTATGTTAATTTTTTTTATCAAACAGGTTGCACATGAAACTATGACACTCTAAACTTAACCAGACTCAAAGATGATACAACCCAGTGACCTCCTGAATAGTTGGAGTAGCTTTTTGAAATGGAATCTGTGCAGCTCCACATTAGATTTTATATTCTTGCTATCAACCACTAAAACCAAAGCAATCCACAACAGAGTTAGAACTAGAAAAACAATCAACTCCTGCCCATTACCTGCACTCAGACCTTTCTTGTCCCCTAATGTTTTGCCATTCTTGTTTACTTTTCCTCATGTTATACTGTACCCATATGTATACTCGTATACTCCTGAACTTGTAAGCAATTCCCTAATAAATGCTTTTCTATATGAGAGTTGCCATGGTCATGGCATCTTTTAACAGCAATAGAAACCGTAACTAAGACAATAAGTAAGTAGCTATAGGCATAACTTTGTTCCTTTAGTCACCAAACTAATATAATAGGTCAGAAAGGCCTCTGCAGAACGGCCCTAAGAAAGGCTGAATCTAGACTCATGCATATTTTCACACTATCTATCAGTATCGGGGATATAGCTACACAGCTCTGCAGAACTTCAGTGGAGAAGATGAAACAGTCCAAACCAAAGATGAGGATTCACTCATCTCAGTCAGTGGATCTCATATTTCAGAGAAAGTATTTTTTAAAAAAATCTGTCAATCTTGTTCATGTTTCATTATCTTTTCATGGTGAGAAAGCACCATATTTGTGCAAAGACTCATTAGAGTATAACAAAATTATTTTGCTTAATAAAATGTCATCAAAGTGTTTGGTCTTTTATGGATTTTTGTTTGCTTGTTTGTTTTGTTTTGTTTTTCAAGACAAGGTTTCTCCATAGAACAGCTCTGACTGTTCTAAAATTCCTCTGTAGACCGGGTTGGCCTCAAACTCACAAAAATTCTGCCTCTAGAGTGCTGAGATTGAAGGTACATGTCACCAGACCCAGCAGCATGCATCCAAATGTGAGTGCCAACATCAGCACTGCTTAGCCCCCTCATCTGATTTCAGACACTTTTAAAAATACCACCATATGTCTATCACTCTAATTGGTGGCATGAACCTGGGAGAGTGGGGCCTAAAAAATGAGGTGGACTAAAGTCCCATGTAATAGCCACCTTCATTCAGAGCATCAGGTAATTTAGAAACTAAGGTCACCAATGTTTTGTTCTCTTGGAGTTTTCTCACAAGCATGCAGAATTTCCCTCTCAAGTCCATATTCTTGGACTTTGTTCCAACAACCAGATATGTAGCTGCCGTGATAACCGCAGCAATTCTTTTGTTTGTCTTTATTATTCTATTGGGGATCAAACCTAGCATCTTACACATTCCAGATAACTGTTGTGCCCCTGAGCTTTAGCTGTAGCTCTGCATCTTTACTTTTTAATTGAGACAGGATCTTACTAAGCTGTGGAGGCTGGCCTTGAAATTACTTTGTAGGTCAGGTTAGCTCAAATTTGAAATTCTCATATCTTGGCCTACTAAAGAGCCATGGTTACAGGCCTGCTGTCACCAGGCTCTGTCTTTGTCTGGCTGTTAGGTTTTGTTGACACACTCTGTAATCCAGGCTAGCCTACAGTTCACTAAATAGCTAAGGCTTATCTCATACTTACTGTAATACTCTTACCATAGTCTCCTAAGTGCTATAATTATAGGCATGACCAACTACACCTAGAGCCTAAACTTGTACTCTGTTGAAATAAAAAATATTCTAATTTAATTTTTACTGCTATGGGTGCATGATATATACCAAAACTAAACATGTTGATTATATCTATGGCATGGAACATACTTGTTATGCCTCTGGCCTTCCATTTCTCTGATAATACTAAACATTTTACCATTATCATTTATTCCCCAAACAACACGTGTTACATTTTTGAAAGTCAAACATATACATATATACATACATGCATACACACACACACACACACACCACTATTCCTGCTTATTATTTTAGTTACTCTTCTATTGCTGTGATGTAACACTATGACCAAAGCAACTGCAGCAGAGAAAAGATATTTAAGTGTATGGTTGCATGATGGCAGAAGAAAAAAATGGAAGCAAAGTCGTAGCTGAGAGCTCACATCTTGAACCAAAAGCACCAAGCAGGGGGAAAAATACCTAAAATTGGCACATCTGTTTATTCTCAAAGCCCAGTGATGTACTTCTTCACACAAGGTCACACCTCCTGATCTTCCCCAAAACCAAATATTTAAATACCAGAGCCTAGGGGAGACTTTCTATTCAGTTGAAATCCTTTTGATTTCATCTTCTAATATCCTTCCTACTGATATACTCTCTATTAAATTCCCAGTGTCATTTTAATTTTTGAAACCCTTAGTTCCCATCTGCCTGGATCATTACCATGAAACCATATCCCCACCATGAGATAGTCAGGGTCTGATTCTTTGTTGCAGTCACTATAGCAGCAAAGGTTTTTGAATGTTACAGCTCAGATATGAAACTTTGAACAGGAGAAGATCTCACTCTTTTCAGTAATCACAATTAGCCCCAAACTGTAAACCTATTCCAGGTAGGGGTACAGTGGCCAAAGAAGACTGAGCATCCAGCCATCTGGCAGCACTGTGGCATTCCCAACACACCACAAAATAACAGGTCATCTTCATACTCCTGAGCTCAATTGGGAAGTAACAAGGCAGAAAATAGCAATGGACCAGAAAATGAGAAAGGGACAAGTTAAGCAGTAAGTACAGATGCCAGGCATTTCTCCTACATCTTAAGACCTCAGTGATGCTCTGGAGATGAGGACAGGTGAGGATTGCTAGAGAATCCTCTGTTAGCGAGTAGGTATAAACAATGAGTGAGGAACAGGTCATCTTCTCAAGAGATATAGTTCAAAGGAAAGAATAGACAAAAGATAGACTACAAACATACACAGAGAGCATTCCTAAATACTGCTTCTGGGATGTCTCAGGACAGAATTGCATACAAAAGCCCATGCTTGCCACTGTGCTAGGGTTTATATTTTGAATGGTTAAGTATAAACCTCAGTTGGTAGAGTGTTTGCCTCAGGCTTAATAGCCAGAACTGAATAAATGGAGCATGGTGTTACACACCTGTAAGCCTAGCATACAGAAAGTAGAGGCAAAGGAATTGGAAGTTCAAGGTTTTCGTCAGTTGCCTTAGAAATTTCAAAATCAGCCTGAAACCCCATCTTAAAAAAAAATTCTATGTTTAAATGTTATTCTGTATTTTATCACCAAGAAGGAATTATTAAACAACAGAAAAAATAAGACTTCATAGAATTTAGTGAGATTTCCATAGAGTAGATGTATCATCTATAAGAAAAACTTGATATCAATGACTGGGGATGATAAATACAACATAAGGAAGCCATATCATAATGCAAAATGCATGTAGTTCAACTTCAAAAGTACCCATAGTCTTTTGCAGTCTCACTACTGTTTAAAAATCCAAAATTTCTTCTGATATTCAAGGCAATCTCTTAACTGTAACCCCTTGTAAAATCAAAACAAAAGCAAATTACATACTTCCAATATATAATAGCATAGAATATGTATCACCATTCCAAAAGGGAGGTAAAACTGGACTAAAGCAGGACTTCAAATCCTTTATCTCTACATCTGATGTTGATCTCCAACTCCATTCATCTTTGCTGACTGAAACATACTTCTTTCTCTTGAGCTGGTTCTATACCGTTAGCAGCTATGGCAGGTATCCCATTGCTGTGACATCTCCAGCTCAATCTAGGCTTCACCTTCACAGTTCACACAATGGCCTCTCTGGGTCTCCAAGCAGTGACTTCCATGCCAGACACCTGGCCTTAGTGGTTTTCCTTAACCATAGGAGAAGATTCCATGACTCCTTTACACCTGTATCTTCTTTGACTCCAAATTCAGAACCAAGCTGGTAGAGCTAGCTGCCAAGTTCTTGTGCTTGCTGGGACTGGAAGCTGGCTTTTTCCTTAAATTACATTTGTGTAAGCTTTTCATTATTGGTAGTTCCCTTTGTTGCTGGAGCTTTTATCTAAGTTCTTTTCACAAATTAGAAACTTAGCTAGGTGGATCCTTGCCCTGTGCGCACCACACCCTTTATTCCTTTTGAATCAATCCTTTTTTTGAACTGCTCTTCTTGAAGGATACGACTTTGTTTTAACTTGGTCTCCTGGTTCTGATTTTCCCCTCAAAATACATTTCTGTATTTCTCTTCACCTTCCTTGCTCATTTTCATTGTATATCTACTGAAGAGTGACAATGTGACTGTCGTCAATATTAAGCTGTCTTGAGATCTCTTCTGCCAGTATTAATGCAAAAACACTTCAATATAGTCTCAGACAGATTTTTAGGACAAAAAGTAGCTGCATCCTCTGCTGAAATATTACAAGAATGATCTCTAGGCCTAAAATTGTTCCCCTCTGAAACCTCTTGACGTGGGCCAACACAGTCCAAATTTCTGTCAGCACTACTGTCTTCTAGTCTCCTACTACAATGGCCCACTAAATCCCACTTGAAGTACTTAACCACTTTTCTTTTCTTTTTTTTTCTTAAATTGACAAAAATGTTTCAGACTTTTATTAGGAAGACATAGTATATATTCAACTTAAAAACAAGCTGTAATATGTCTGTAATGTTAAATAATAATTGGGCAATAATATTTATATAGAATATAGTCATATAATATTACAAATAAAAATCTGCCTCTAGACTACAATATGAATAAAAATCTGGAATATTTTGACTTTAGTTGGTTCTTTAACATAGTGTTCTTACATTTAATAAAAGATATTGCTTAAGTGACTCCTAATATGAATCTTTACATATCAGTAATATTTTATATTTAAATAATTATGTCTTCAATATTGATGTATAAATAGTTGTTTATAAAAAGTGTTTTACGACCATAAAGTTCATGTCTTGAAACAATATTTCTAAATATATAACAGCTGTAAAACTTCCTTAATATACTAGTCTAGTATTTAATAAGCTTTGAAAATTAACAATTAAAATATATGTAAGACCCTGGTCCCTGTATAAAGACTAGTACAATAAAATACTGTGAGATATATTTTAAAATTTTACAAAGCTTAACCATTGCATAAATTTTCTCATGCTTTCTAAGAGATGAGCATGTAGTAAAGAATTTCTAAAATTCTTGGGATGTATTAAATTTGCCACCAGTAGGTATTCTGTGATGAGCACCAAAACTTGAGCACTGAGAAATAGATATTCTTTACATTAGTAAGGCTTATAACCAGTATGAATTCTGGTGTATGCTTGAAAAGTTGAGATCTGTGCAAAGGGCTTTTCATATTCTTAGGACCTGTAATGATTGTCACCAGTATGAATTTTGTAGTGAGTGTGAAGAGCTGAGGGAGTGATGGGCAAAGTACTTGCTGTATTTACATCTGTAAAGTTTGTCACAAGTGTTTATCAAGTTTCTCCCTTTAAGATATTCTCAATACTGTATCTTTTTAAAGAAATTTCAATACAAATGTGTCTTTTATATAGTAATAGATGATGATAAATAAATAGTCAAAAAAAAAAAAAAAAAGAATGTGGCAAGTCCTTTACTCATCTCTTCAAAATTTATACTGGTGACAAATCTTACAAATGTCAAGAATGTTGAATGTCTTTTATTTATATCTCAATCATTAAACTCACCAGGGAATTTAAATTGTTGACATCCCTTATAGATGTAAAAAATGTGGCAAGTTCTTTTTCTTCACTTAACCCTTCAAGTTTACCACTTTTTTTGTTTTTTAATATAAAGTCCATGTTCTACCAACAAGCAATATGGTCAAGTCTGTCACAGCAATACTCCAGTCCCTGGTACCAACTTCAGTCTCAGTTAGGGTAACTATTGTGATAACCACCTTTATCAAAAGCAACTTTAGGAGAAAAGATTTTATTTGGCTCACATTTATACTCCACTGTTTACCATTGAAAGAATTCAGAACAGGAACTCAAGCAGGGCAGGAAACTGGAGGCAGAAATTGATGGAAAGGTCATGGGGAATTGATGCTTATTGGTTGCACCCCATGACTCACTCAGTTTGCTCTCTTAAAGAATCCAGGCCTGCCAGGCTCAGGGTGTCTCTACCCACAGTGGCCTGAGCCTTTTCATATCAATCACTAATTTGAAAAACATCCTAGAGGATTGTCTGCTTACAACTTAGTGTTCTGAAGGCATTTTATAAATGAATGCTTCCTCCTTCTGATGACTCTAGTGTATGTCAAGTTGCCATAAAACTAGCCATCAGACCCCAAATCTACAGTTTTGTTTTCTATAGTTTAGAGTACTTATAGTAACTACAGTCCAAAATCATTATGTGAAAAATATTTTAAAACCAAGTAATTCCTCAGCAACATAATCTTGCCTTTGTCTGTCTGCCTGCTAGCCACTGAGTAGCTGTCTCCATTACTTCCATTATTACATATAATAGTGCTTATAATCATCATAGCCTTATTTAAGGATATATCTAAAACACAATATATTACAAAGGAAGCACCAGAGATCAAATATGATAGGACAGATTCATTTACTATGTGCTAATGCTACAGGGAAATAAGATTACATGTGTATCTGTGATAAAGGTCTTCTGGTTTTAGGTATCCACTGAGAGTCTTGGAGGGCTGGAGAAGACAGGTGCTATAGTTATTTTTTAAATAATTTTTTTGGAAGCTAGAAAGATGATTCTGTAGTTGAGTGTTTACTGCTCTTAAGGAGGACCATGAGTTCAGTTCCTAGAGTCCAAGTCTGGTGCCTATGACTCTTGCTCCAAGGAATCTTATACCTCTGACCTTCACAGGTACCCGGACATGTGCATTGAGTCATCTTCATATAAATATGTATAGCCACACACAGACATGTGCACACAGCTAAACAAAATAACAATGTTTAATATTTGGCCATTCTCAATCTTATAAAAACAATCCCCCCTGTCTTTAGATATGTTAACCTTCTTTCCATGGCTATAATAACTGGAGCATATTAAATGGCAGTAGCCAGATTAGCCATCCTGGCCTTATTCTGTTTATGAAAGAAAGCATAGGACATTTTCCTGCTCATCATCATACTTATACTCTTAGTATTTGCACTTTATCTGGTTATAGATTGCATAGTCTTATATTATGATAAGTGGGTGTCAAATTCTACCAGATGCCTTTTCCCATCATCATCTCTACACCACATAAAATCTCTATACAACTGTTACAACAACTTGCCATTTTCTACAGAATTTTTGTTGAACTTACAATTTCATTAAGTTCGTCAGTTTTTGGAGAATCGATACTTCAGCAATTTTGAGTCTTTTATTCAACTTTGCATTTCTTTAATTTTCTCAGTATTATATAACATGGATTTGCTAAAATGTACTACATGTTCTAGTGAAAATTGGTTATTTAATTATTTGTAAGTTATACCTCTACATACATAATGAAAATAATTTACCATTTCTACATCTGTCCAGGAAAGGAGGGCAAAAAGAGAATGATTAGTCCAAACCCAGTAAATGTGTTTTGTTTTGTTTTAAGTCTTTAAAAACAAACAAACAAACAATAACAAAAAACCCTAAAATAGGAAGTTAGGTAACCCTGGTACAAACAGTTCAAATAGTTTAGTTCAAATAGTTTTAGTAAAAGCACCATTGTCTCTTAATTCTTTGGGAATGTGAAACAAGCAGATACAGTAATCAAAATGTAAGACAAGCATCAGATATTTGAAAAACTACACACTTGGGTGGAATGTCTTAGTTTGCTTTTTATTGCTGTGATAAAACACCATTACCAAAAGCAACTTTTGGAGGAAAAGGCTTATTAGGCTCTGACTGTTGGATCACAGTCACCATAAAGGGAACTCAGAGCAGGACCGTGAGGCAGGAACTGAAGCACAAGCCAGGGAGTAATCTGCTTATTGGTTTGCTCCCCATGGCTTGTTCAGTCTACTTTCTTATACAGCTCAAGAACACTTGCCCAAGGGTGACACTCCCACTGTAAGCTGGGTCATACTGTACTAGTCATCAAGTCTATAGGCTTGCCTACAGGTTGATTTGATGGAGGCAGTTTCTCAAGGGAGGTTTCTCTTCCTATATGTGGTGGTTTGAATAGAAAAGCCTCCCATATGCTCATATATTTGAATGCTACGCCACCAGGGAATAGCACAATTTGAAAGGATTAGGAGGTATGGCTTTGGTGAAGGAAGTATATCACTGGGAGTGGGCATTGGATTTTCAAATGCTCAGGTCAGGCCCAGAGTCTCTTTCTTCCTAATGCCTAAAGATTCAGATGTGGAACTCTCAACTCCTTCTCCAGCACCAGGTCTGCCTGCATGCTGCCTTGCTTGATGTCATGATGATAATGGAATAAACCTCTGAAACAGTAAGCCAGCCCCAAGTAAATGTTGACCTTAAAAGAGTTGGCATGGTCATGGTGTCTCTTCACAGCAATACTTAAGTCTCCTTATCAACCTATCTTTTGACCAGTTAATTAAAAACACTAACCATCAATATGGATAATACCAGGAACTCTCAGAAGACAAAAAAAAAAAGTCACTTGTAAATAGATTTCCAACCCCATTTGGGCCAGAGGTTAGACCTGTCCTTGGTGGCTTTTACCTCCCCAAAATGACTCAGACACTTATATTAATTTTACACTATTTGGCTTATGTCTCAGGCACATTTCAAGCTAGCTCTTTTATCTTAATTCAACCCATTTTCATTAATCTGTTCTGCCACGTGGCCCAATGGCCTTAGCTCAACTGGGTCCTACATGCTTCTTCTTTGACAGCTGGATGGAGTCTGCCTGACTCCATCCTCCTACCTGTCTCTCCTCTGATTCCTCCACCCACTTCTACAGTGCTCCACACAGGCCAAAATAGCTCCTTTATTTACAGAATGATACAGAGAACAGTCCCACCAAAGTTACTTTCCAAATTCTTCCCTTTACTAAAGTTTCTGAAATGTTTTCACAAATATGTTTAATTAATATAACACAATAAAGACATATATACAAATGATAACTTATTAATAAAATATACTAGGTAGCATATCAATATTGTAAGACTATATCTTAAACTATTTGAAAACTGAATCATGGTCTGCGTGTTAACCACATTTTTCTGGATATTATTGCTAAATGGAGCTCACAGCATTTCTTAACCAAAGCAAAATTGACAGAGAAATTAATGTCATTTACTTCTATCATAAAACCCACTGAAGTTTTCAAGCAGGAAGTAGAAATACAAACATCATCACATCTAAAATACCAAGTTCTGACTACACCTTCTGTGTTGAGCAGATTCATTCATTATTGATGCAAAGTTGCTGCCGCAATTCATGGTTTTTATGAGATAAATGTCATATATTTGAAGAACATATATATGTTTGAGATATTTAAAACCTGATCCATCTGTCATTTTCACTGTACTTTTGATATGAGCCAGTTAATCTCAGAACAAAATGAAGAGCATTGGTGTTGTTTTTTTTCATATCACTTTGCTTTTCTGACCTTAAGAAAGTGGAGAAGGTGTTAGTATATAAACATTGCACTAGCTTGCCTCCTGGGCATGTTCATGGGATTCCAGCATTGCCATGTTGCAGCCACGCCCCAGACCGGACCTCAGAGTATGTACACCTCTGGGCGTGTCTACATTGTCTACATAGTCACTCTTCCTTTAAAGAGATGCAGCACTTGGCAGGGTTCTCTTTTTTGGCCCCTCTTCCCCCCTCCCTTTCTCTCTCTCTCTCCTCTTTCTCTCTTTTCTTCCTCCCCTCCCTCACCTCTTCCCTGGATATCCAGACCCCAATAAACTCAACATGAGCTCCTGGCAGCGTATCAACATATTCCATCCTTCCATGCTCAAAATACTAACAGAAAGTAAGTATATCACATGCCTTTTCTGCATTAGACACAATGCTATTTGGAACCAGCTAATTCATTTGTTATTTTCTGTCATCTGCCTCCCAATCTCAGGTTAAAAGTCACACAGTTTTGATGCTGTTCATTCATTGGTTTTCTAAGTTTTGCATACCTCCTGGAGCTGAGCAAAGCTAATTTTCTAATTTTTTTTAATTGAAATAGTTGATCGAAATGCCATACAAAACCGGAACTGGCCAGAATATAAAAGGCAAATGCCCATGAACACTTAGCTTCAAATGATACATTTGCAATGTAACCCTTACATCTAAAGATCAGGAAATATCAAAGAAGTAGGGGCAGAAAGATTGTAAGAGCCAAGTGACCAGGATGTCTGCTGCTAGACAGTGTCTTGCAGACAGGACAGGAAAGCTGAGACCTATAAAACTCTTAACAATATAGTCATCTAAATGATGACATCACCAACTGAAGAGCCAGTGTGGATGAGACCAGTCTCACAAGGTCCTAGATGAAGAGCTGCAGGCAGTCAGTGGCTGCTGAGAGTGGGAAGATGAGTTTTCTCCAGGGATGATGCCCTCATAGGTTGCTTAATTCTATATGGTTAGCTCTAAACACATGCTCATATGAGTAACAAGAGATGGATTCAGCAGAATCTGTGTTTTCTGTGTATGTGTATGTAAAGCAATAATAATTAAATTTATCTGAGAAAGAATTGGGTACAGAAAATAGGGAGAGTTAGAGCAGAAATATTGTAAATACAGTACTCATGTATGAAATCCTTAGGAAATATTTTTAATTAATTTTTAAAAACATCCATAGAAGGAAAATAAAGCAAGTAAGTTCTCAAAAGTTCAGACAATAAAAGTTTCAAGTAAAGTCTTTAAGGTTTTGTTGTTATTGTTGTTCAAAAACAACATTTTTCTTATGGTGGTTACATGGGCAGCTTGTCCTATAACAGTTTTAACATCATTTTCAGTTTTCTGGGTATAATCCCATTGTTCTGTAGATTGGCAAAAGCCCGCTTAAAACACACAGTCCTTGATGTTCAAGATAGGGTGTTGTTCATGTGACGAGTATTTTGCGATATCCTGAGTACTGCTGAGCTTCACACCACACTAGAATTTTCTTAGAAAACAAATTCAATGCTTTGCTCTGGACTTCCCTTTGCAGTCTTTTCCTGGGTTGTTTTTTCTTCTCTACCTCCTCAGTACTGATCAGAGACACAAAGGTAGAAAATGTATTTTAAAATAATCCCACAGATCATAGCCACCGTACAAACTGTATTTGAAGAAATAGAATGTATTTGAAGAAAATAACATTTAAAATCCACTCTTGAAACCGTGGCTTAGGACTTACATTAAAATAGGATTTTTTTTTTTTTCTTCTAAATCTCTTTTTAAGACGTTATCCTTTCAAATTTGATTTATGTAGCTGCTGGATGAAGAAGCTCTTTTTTAAATAATTGCCAAGAGAACAAAATAGGAATCAAAGTGTCAAATTCCCTAACATTATTTTGTAGGTAGCCTTAAATACTTCTTTAATACCTGCGAGAAATCAAATATTGGTAATCTGCCTCTGTCCATTTCTCTCTTCTTAGATAGCTAATGGCACGCATTATGCTTGCCTGGCTGTGTGTACCTTTCATTTCATGCAAAGCCTTTAATCCTTCTCTTTTTAGATAAAATGCCATAACCACAGTGTAGTAGGTTAAGATTGATTGACAAGTGCATATAATTATGGCTTCAATGGTGGAGTATGTTTTACAGTTGAAAAAAAAGACTGCACAACCTTGAAAATAAAGAAGTTCTGCCCTTTCTCCAGGATGAAAGAATCATATCAAATTGATTCATTTCTTGAAAGAGGAGATTTCCGGTAACAAAGAACACCACCCAAAAGGCCACCAGAGGCCACCTGTCCTTGCTTGATAGGGCTCTGGCATTGAGAAAATCAAAGGGCATCAAAGGAGGCCTTTCTGGGGTTTGTCTCCTTTAATTCTGTTTCCTACTCAGAATATATGCACAGCGGGGAGCAGAAAGAGACAATAGCTGAGAAATATAACATTCAAAAATAAAAATCTATGGAATATATAAATGTATAAAGCATATGAATAAAAAGAAAAGCACTGTAACATAAAGCAATCATCCTCTACTTCACCTAGCCCGAGCACAACCCACTCCAATTCATGCTTTGCTTCTCTAGCATTAGGATTTGTTTTTTTCGGTGAAGTACAAAATATCACAGATGCTGGATTTTGTGTAAAACTGCAAGTCAACCTACCATGTGGGGACCTGACTTGGGCAGTTAGTGGGGAGTCCTTCACCAATGTCATGTGAGGCAAATTTGTGTGGGTAGACATGATTGCATGCAAACAGGTCTTCGTTCATTTATTGAGGCATTTGAAAACTCAGTACAAGCCAGGTATCATTCCAGGTTTTTGAGGAAATATCAGTGAACAATCTGGCCTTATAAAATTAATATGTTAGGTGACAGAGGCATTGTGATGGTTAAATTTTTTTAATTTGTTTCTGGTTTTTGAGGTTTGTTTGTTTTACAGCTTGACACAAAGTTTGTATCTGGGAAGAGGGAAAGACAGTCCTCAGGTACTTCCTTCATATTGGCCTGTGGGTTATTTCTTGATTAATGATGTTTGTGAGAGGACCCAGCACATTGTGGGTGCTTCCAGCCCTCTGTAGCTTGTTCTGAGGGTATATAAAAAAGCAGGTTGAGCAAGTCATGGGGAGCAAGTGTTTAAGCAATATTCCTCCACGACTTCTGTATCAGTTATTATTGGATTTAAGAGATTAAACAGTTGTGCGGTTCCTAGGAAGCTGGACTGGTCCACAGGGCTGAAGCCCAGTGGGTCAGGTCCTCCATCAAAGAGCACGAGAGAAGAAACAAGAAGGCAGACTGCATGCACCCAATCTTAAACTGGCCCTGTGGGTCATCCCCTGAACACTGAGACCTCAATGCCCAAAGGTCCAGCCTCTAGGTCAAGGAGACAATGTCTACTCTCTAGCACTGAAATCAGAGGGCACTTAAAGTATCCAGAGTTAAACCATATTTAATATGTTTTAAAAAGCAAAATAGGACAATTAAAGAGAATGAAATGCAAAGACTGACAAATATGAGACTGGCACACAATTAAATCCCTTAGGAGAGGAGGAGAGTAAGGAGGATCCCAGCTAAGGGATGTGTAGAAGAACAGTACCATGAAGAGAAAGCTTTTGACTGTGATTGACATTAAATGGGATGCAGAGAAGAGCAGACTATTTCCAAATGGTCTCCAGGGAAACTGAAGTAGAGTCTGTCCCCATGGAAGGAAAGCAGGACCATGGCAGTTCTGAGGTGTCATATTCCTCTCATGGCAGTGGAGAATATAACAAGTCTTTCTCTGCCCCACCAGCCAACTTTGAGATACCACCTTATACCTGTCAGGTTGGCTAAGATAAAAGACACAGATGACAGCCTATGCTGGAGAGGTTTCGGAGCAAGGGGAACACTCCTCCATTGTTGGTGGGAATATAAGCTGGTTCAGCCACTCTGGAATGCAGTATGGCAGTTTCTCAGAAAACTGGGAATCAATCTCCCCAAGGATCCAGCAATACTACTACTGGGCATGTACCCTAAAGATGGACATTCACACTCCAAAGGTATTAAATTTATTTTTTATGACTGAAAAAAAATTGGTAGTGTAGGCAAACCATGTTGTCCTTATTCATTCTTCTGTCTCAAGGGCACCTAAGTTGGTTTTCTAATGTAGCTATTGTGAGCATTGTTGAAATACACATGAATGTGAAAATACGTTGTTGATATTGTCATGTGTATAAAGGATTCACTGACAATAAAAAAAAAGTAAATAATCAGAGATCTAGTTTTACTCAGACCCATGTGTTTCATTTAAATTAAGAGTGATAAAGCTTACATATCACTTTATCACTGGATAATTGTCAATGCATAAAACATACCTCTCACATAAAGCACCTTCACAGAGAAATAAGAGATTATATGTGAATGACCATGGGCCAGAAATACAGGTTTAGGTTACCCCAAATTTCATGTTCCAAGGTATAAGCAGCTTAATAAAGTTGTATAGTTTTACAGAACAAAGTCATAAATCGAGGCAAGTTTAAAATACATTGGTAGGTGCATCAGAGATGCAGTTTAATCAGTATGGGGGAAGTTTCTCCGTAGGCCTCAGATGCTCTCTGATGACCTTCTCTGGTGTCTATGTTGGAGGAAGCTAATGGTCTGCTGAGAGTCTAGAAGGGTTCTGTCAACTAGTCCCAGGATGTTAGTTTCATCACAGAGGTGGGTAAAGCTAGAGCAAGCTAAGGTAGTTAACCTCTGGACCTGCAACAGTTTAACCTCACCATGCTACTGAAGTTTTAATCAGTTAATTAGTCATTGCAGACTCAGGAATTCTCATTCTCATGAATGTGCAAGTGTGCTACATGTACTAGGGCATGATAGTAAAAATAGGTAGTTTGACTTAGATTCTTGCAAGCCATTTAAATTAGGGATGATGAAGCTTCTGTATCATCTAATCAGTAGGTAATACATTATACAAAAAGAAACAGAATAGTTAATGGGGTTGGGCGTCTAATGGTGCCTTGAGAAAGTGAGAAAGTGAATACCTGAAGCACAAATGGCAGCCTGGGGACTTCACTTGGCCTATATGGGGCAGACTCATCTTGGTGCTGACTTTCTGCCTTTGTTGTGGTGTAAAATCTCCCAGTGAGAAGATTTACAATACTTTTTCAGGAGTTTCTATTTTAGTCAGAGTAGTGATGCTTCAACTGCATCTGATTCTCCTGTGGGTTTCAGTTCAAAATACCTACCAAATATGCCAATGCAATGTGATAAGGATTTCACAGTTTGATGCTCTTAACTCTGAATGGCTTTACTTCTGACATTTTAAATAATTAATAATGGAATCTTCCTGAAACAGAGTGGTCCTAGGCTGTTCTAGAGCACCATAGACTGAGTTAGATTCACCTGTTATAAGACTGTGGGGTTTGAATGAAAATCCCCCCCACCCTAAGACTCACAGGACATGGCATTATTAAAGGTGTGACCTTGTTGGAGTAGGTGTGGCCTTGTTGGAGGAAGTATGTCACCGGGGATGGCTTTGAAGTTTCAGAAGCTCAAGCCAGGCCCAGTGTCACTCTCTCTCTGCTGTCTGCAGATACAGATGTGGAGCTCTCAGCTCCTCCTCCAGCACCATGTCTGCCTGCATGCCACCATGCTCCTGCCAAGATGATAAAGGACTAAACCTCTGAACCTGTAAGCTAGCTCCATAAGTAGATATTTTATTTTATAAGCATTGCCATGGTCATGGTGTCTCTTCATGTAACAGAACACTGACTAAGCCAAAGGCTTTATATCTACCTCTCTATTCAGTGAGCGACCACCTACTGCTGGACTCAGCCTTTATTTCCATTTTTATATTGACCTAAGATAGCACTAAGCTGCCCAGGCAGGTCTAGACAACTGAGATTACAACTTATACCAGGAGGCCTGATTTGGTGCTTCCTGGCCCTTCAGAGCATAAGTGCCTCTGGCCTGGCTGTTTAAACTGTAAGTAGACTATACTCCAGTCTGTTCCCTGTCCTAAAGGATTTGTCCTGATTGAGAATGGCCTCCTAGGATTCACGTATTCAGTGAGTAAACCTTTGTGGAATATTCTCACCAAAGTGTTTTTGTATACAGACTCCCACTGAGGTTATGATAAGATCAGTTATTTTTACTGAAAGATCATAACCAGTCAACCTCAAAATAATCAATACTTTTTGTGAGGACAGCCAGAGTACATTGTTTAACATGTGTCTGTGTTTCAGTATCACCAAATATAACAAGACATTTGCATATAGGTACACATGTTCATGTATTATATCTTATAAATTTATATATATATTAATCTATTCAATTATACATTTTGTGGTTGAAATTCAGATGATTTGGTCTATTTTTACTGAAGTTTTCTCAAAAACCATATCTATGCCTTGAACGTGTATTGGAATATGAAATACGCCTTGAACGTGTATTGGAATATGAAATACATATCTTTATAAGCTCTATGCAAGTATTAAGAATATACTTAAAGTAGGTAATCAATAATATAAATCAAAGTTCATTGACAATTTGGACAATTTTCATCTTTTATGATATTCCTAAACCTCAATATGTGTTTTAAATAATTAATTTTACTTTAATTAACGCATATAACTCTTTTAATAAATTTAATTTAAATGCCTATTTAAGATTTAATTTAAAGTGCCACTCTCTAATACATAGAGCCCAACCATACAAATATTCTTAATGTCAGAGATGATTTACACTCTAAAATCCTCAGGGGGCAAAATAGATAAAAAGCAAAATGGATCAGCACATCTTGAGTAGCTAAACCATTATTTACTGACTAGGTTAAGTACAGGAGAGGGATACTGTCAAAACGCTCACCGCTGCAATAAAATTAAATCACGTCAGCATTTTTCACAGCCAACCAAAGACATATGTAATATGTAGAGAACTGTACTTCCTTTTAAAATAAAAAATATTATCTACTCAGCTCAATAGCCTACCTTTATCTGATGATTAAATCCTAAGGATGTGAGATTCCAAGCTTCCATAAAAATATAAAGTGTATCTATATGCTGGATTTTATTAATCTCTTGATTTTGATCGCCTTGGTTTTATTTTTGGAATAAACCAGAAAATCCCTTTGTGCTTACATTCTGAGGCATAACACTATGATTTAAAAGTTGCAGTAACTTATGAGCTGTAAAAGTAGTAAATTATATCCAGCCTGTAAGTAGAAGTAATTATAAAGCTGTTGCTTGATTAAGGTGTTTATACTAAAGAGTATTAAAGGGATCAGTCCAAAGCTTTACATCCTGCAGCACAGAATTAATATGCGGGATTTAAACACTCAAATTAATTCAGGTACAGCAAACAATTATATGAAATAGGAACACTCGACCCAGCTAATGACCACACTAGCCCACCAAGCTAATTTATAATCATGTACTTATTGACCTCTCTGCATGTTCACAAAGGACTGTTCTCTGGCTAATTTCTGCCTGGGAACCACTGTTGTAAGCTCTGCATTGCCGGTAGAGCCAGACACGAGCACAGACCCTCTGCTTCTGCCACACCACTGTCTGCTTGGTCAATGAGGCACCTTATCATGCGTGTAGTTACCTACGAATAATAAACAGTATCATCATCAGGAGAATACACTTACTAAGAACTTGCCATGCACATTCCTAGTTTCTTCAGCAAACAGACTCATTACACTCTGAACTTGACCTTCTTGGAGCTTATCAGCTAATTAGAATAAATAAATTAGAAGCAAAAAGACTAGGTTAAAATAATAGCCAGGCAAGTGTAAAATACTTAAGGCTCCTGTGTCTAAAAGAGACTCAGGCCATATTGCAGCCCACTACTCAGCCCTTTGCCAGAGCCCCAGCAATTAGCTCATTCCTGGTATTCACCCTACAGTTACAACATTTGTATCTTGCCCAAAGCACAACATTTGAAAAAAAAATTGCCAATTGCCCTTGTTTCAATGAACAAATAAACATGCAATTTAATAGGAAGGAAAGGCAAGCACACTCTTAATGATACACAGATTTGAGGGAACATGATAGAGGCATAAAGATTAGCTGAGTCAGATATAAGGTGACCCTATAGGTAATATGGATATAATACAGGAAGCCTTAGTCCCAAAAGCTAGAGTCAGACTTGCTTGTCTTACTGTATCTTTAAATTTAGACATTTGCTCGCTCTCTCTCTCTCTCTCCCCCTCCCTCCCTCCCTCCCTCTCTCCTTCTCCTCCTCCCTTCTTTTGCCTTTGGTTTATACAATACAGGCTTCTCTATGTAGCCTTGACTGTTCTGGAACTTAGTTTATAGAACAGAATGGCCTTAAACTCAGAGAACCACTGGCCTCTGCCTCCTGAGTTCTGGGATTAAAGGCATGTATCAGCAAGCCTGGAAGAAGAATTAACAATTTTCAGTTTAAAATCACTTGGTATCCTATGTAATGTATGGATAGTAATATGAACCCCCCCCACACATACACAATCCTGTTTCATATATCCCAGGCTGGCTTTGAACTCTTGTTCTCCCATTTCAGCTTTCTGAGTACTGGGATTATAAGCATGTGTATCAGACCCATCTTTATTTTCTTAAGCTTAAGAATTCATTCATTCAACACTTTTATTTACTTATAGTATGTTTAGTAAAATGGTTTTCTGTTTGGGGAGATAACAAAGAGGGAAGGAAACATTACTCTTCTCCTGTTATAAGAATTATAATTATCTTTATTTAGAAGGAAGCATTTTAGAACGTGTTTTCATTAGCAGTAGAAAGTTCTACAACTAAAAACAGCATCCAAACTCCAAATCTTGGGTGTAGTCCTTAGCTGCTATGTGGTGGCTGAAATACTGAGAACACTGGAGTATTGCCAGACCAGGAAACTGACTCCAGCTTCCCCAGGAAGAGTCCCAACTATTGTTGACAAAGGAAAACTGAAAATGACAGAAATGAGGGTGATGTGTGAAGACCTTTGCTTTACCAAAGACTCTCTAAGAAGTTAGGAAGTCTGTCTCTCTCTATTACTCAATCCCTGGCATATTCCCTCTGTAGCCTTTGGAAATATTAGAATCTAAGAGAAACTGAATATGCCTAAATTTGATTTATCCCCCCCATTAGGACCAAAAGTATTGATATTAATACCTGAAACCATATTCCATATGTATATAATCTGTCCAACAATCATACTGTTAACTGAGTAGCTAAATTGGTAGTGGGTCATTTCTGCAGCACTGGCTACCTTCAGAAATGACCGATCACTTTGCATCTAATGTAGAAAGCTTCTCTAAGCCAGCCCTTCAGCAAGCAGGCTGTGTCAGAGGCACACAGAAACTGAGCTGGTGGTCACCATCCACCCCTTGTGCAGAAACCCTGTTTCAGAAGGATATGGAAACAAGAATTTGAAAGTTTGATGTATTTAGAGTTTTTGAGAAGCAGCAAAAGAGAATAATGGGTCCAAACAGTCAGTAAAGGAAGAGGGGGAGCTTGTATAATCTGAAAACAATATACGTCACAGAGGAGACATTAGAATCCTAAAATCAGGAATAAGATCCTTGGTATAGTCAATTATTAAATAATTATGTATTTCTAATGAAAACAATGATGATAATGAGTTGGAGAAAATCAGATGCAATTTCAGGTTGTGGTTGAGTAAATGAAACTCTGAAATGAGGACTCAGTCCTCAGAAAATCTGTGCTGTGCGGGTATCTGGGTATTCAGCAAGCAGTGCAGGGAAGAGGTGGGGGCAAGTGGAAATGGCAGCAGAGAAATGGGTATCATAAGAAGTCTAATGTCTGCATATAAGGATTTTGGAGTATAAATATCCACATAGAAACTGCTCAACCTCCCATGGGCCCTTATTGTCTATGACTCGCTAGTTCAAGGAAGCCAGTGAGACATATTAGATCTCAAGCTACTTCTTGTAGCCTGGAGTTGCTTTTGTAGAAGTTGTGTGTGTGTGTGTGTGTGTGTGTGTGTGTGTGTGTGTGTGTGTGTGTGCATGCGTGCCCACACACAGTATACACAAATAGTACCTTGAGTCTGTAAAACAGTAAAGGCTCTAACATTGACTCTTTCTAAGGTAGATAAGTCAACATAAATCCTAATTCAGAAGGCTCAACATAAAAAGAAATAAAATTAGACCAAAGACAGAAACAATTACCATATTACTATAGTAAAACAAGAAAAGTTGAGGCTCAATTCAACTACTTTTCTCAAGTTTCTGCCAAGCACATGAACATTCTATCCAGCTATCCAGCTAGCTATAATCTATCTATCTTTTAACCCTCTCAAAATCTCAACAAAGGTGATAGTATTGTTTTCACCTAACAGGTGACCCCCTCCCATCTCTGACAGATAAAGTACGTATCTCTTAAACTGCAGATAAAATAATAAATTAAATCATTTTACTCTAGATTCTGTTCCTTGAAACATTAAACAATTCAAACATTGTTTTATGGACATTAGTGTTATTTAATACTGATGGCCTATTATCGTATATACTCCACATTAATAAAAAATACTCTTTTTTAAATATTTATTTGCGTTTCAAGACTATAGAGAGTGAAGTCACAAAGTGATCCAAACTGTATTTTATTTTACTACAATATCTGGTGAATAAACACTGTTCAGGATGTGTTACAATATTGGCAAGCATGGCCATTCCCTGAAGATGTGAAAATTGTCACCTACCAATTGCATAAAACACAATTAGCCTTTTCCCCAAACTATGAACTGTGAACTCTGAACTCTAAACACTTTCTATATAACTAAACTAAAAAGAGCAATTCTTATGTAATTGGGGAAAATTGCCTATTACTACTCATATTAACGGCTCCAGGAAAGGCTTTTAACAACTCCATTCAACCCTCCAACTTTTTCAATAGTGGAGTTACTAACAGATAGCATTTGAAAAATATTTTTAAAGCATTTATTAGTGTTTCAAGGGCTGCTAGTAGTTCATAAAATTTCCTTTAAGAAGTACTACAGTGGTATATATGCATGGATCTGAGAGTGTTCTGACAATAAAATATGGTAAATATACATAAAAAGATCAGAGTCTGAGAATGGCAGAAAGAGCAGAGATGTGGCAGCAATATCTGTTCATGCTCATGAAGACACTGGACAAACAGAGGGCCAATGGGCATAGACAGGAAACTCAGTCCTACACCTACCTACATGCCTACAAATAATTTCTACTCACATATTAAGCATACATCACATGTTTACCTAGCAAATAATTTAATGTAAAAAGGAAAGGCAAGAAAAAACATTTCAGTTGTGGAGAGAGAAAATGAAAATACATTTGACATCCATGCCTTTATAAAAGATAAAATTCAAATTCACACAAATGCTGACTTTTTTTTTTTTTTTAACATGTGTCGTATTTGTTCTTATTCCTCTTCCAGGGGAGGCCTGGTAACTCTTACTCAAAAGAGATCTAAAAATAAACACGTTGCTCCTAAAAGAAACAGACATTCTAAGCACTTCAAGAAAATTACTTTTTCTCCTAGTGATGTTTCCTTACATTAATGAACAAAGATGGATAATTTTCAATGGATAATGACATTCACCCCACACTTACCATCTCAGTTCAATTATGCTATATTTTAAAGGTGAAAATTTAGCTGATTTACATTCTTTATTTTCCTGTGGAGGGTGTTCTCTGAGCATTTGTGTCTCAATTAGTTGGTATGTTTTAAGATACAAGCTCTTCTCTGTCCAGAAAATTCTCTGTTAATCTGGCTGAGTCAGACAGACCTTAACCCAATGTACTTGTGATAAGAAGGATCATAAATTAAATAGCAATATGTCTATGTTATTGTTAATGAACTTAAAGGTGAACGCACAAGACAGAGCTTTTGAAAGAAGATAAACTAAGTCACAAAGTGTGGTAGTTTGAATGCATTTTGGCTCCAATAGTATCATAGGGAGTAGCACTATTAAGAAATGTATCTTTGTTGGAGAGGTTATGGCTTTGTTGGAAGAAGTATGTCACTATGAGGACAGGCTTTGAGGTTTCCTACCTCAAAGTTTCCTACATCTTTCAGGCAACAAGAAGTCAACTGAGACACAAGGTAATATCCTGAGCAAATTAAGAAAATCTACCAAAAATAATGACTAAAATGACTAAATAAGAACACAAAATTGTTAGTCAAAAACACAGCTTGCAGTGTCTCTCCATCTGACTCCACATTTCCTCCTCTTTATCTCTGCTTGGATTTCCTACCTGCTTCTAAGATGCCTTGCCATAGGCCAAAACAGCTTCTTTATTATCCAGTGGTCATTCACAGCATACAGAAAGGCATTCCATATCATTATGTACATCTCTAATTTTAGACCTGGAGGTTACATCCCATGATATGTTGTACTCTAAACAAAGCAATTTTGTGTTCTTATTTAGTCATTTTAGTCATTATTTTTGGCAGATTTGCTTAATACTCACAATGTATATTTGCAATGTCCATTTCATTCATATTTCATTTTTATTATCTTTTCACTTACATACAATGAATGATGCAATGGCATTAAAATTCTGTTTTATATTAACTTTAATCTGTGCACATATGCAGACACATATGTGTACATATGCATAGATATATAATTGATAAGCTTGTAAAATGTCATGTAAACAAGTCACCATCACTCAAAACACCCAAAATGAGATGTTTAGATAGAATAACTATGGGAAATGTTGGTGAAATTCCGAGAAAACTGTGCATGGATCATTTCCAGGCCAAAAAAAAAAAAAAAAAAACAGTCATTTGAAAAGATTCTAAAAAAAGAAGTAAAACAGCAAACATTTTTAGCATATTGGACTTCACTTCTGTGATGTTTCCGCTTCAGGTGGTGCAGACATTTCTGAATTGAAAGCCCAGATCACTGATCCTCAATATTTTTTGTAGATATAGTTCTCACCATTGGATAAAGTATGTTTCTGTCTTAAAAGTATTGGGGAAAAATGTGGAACACATGGTAGATCATGCATGACAAAATGAACACTACAGAATGTTTTATTCTAGCCATCTGTCAACATTTTTCTATAGACTAGAATTTTTCCAGTGTTAAGAAATGGGAAAGCTTTATAAAGTAGATAAGATTTTAAAGAATTGTATTTAGCTAGTAAACTACACAGAACAGATGCAATTACAAAGCCTAAGTAAAAGTGATGTTTTCTGTGAGTTAATACTTCAATAGAATTACTATTTCATGTGTAAGTAAGCTACATAATTAAATTGTACTAACACTGTTGAAATTCTGGTTTTATGTGCATTTTCTTTCTTGTGATAAAGTATGCAGAAGTACTACTTTGTTGTTGTTGTGTGTACGTGCATCTGTATGTGTTTTAAAGTGTTTTACTTAATGATTTATCATCAAGCAGAAAACTTTTTAAATAAAAGGCATATAATATTTGTAATGGCATGAATTATTTTCAAAAAAAGAAGGGAAAGAATAAAAAAGAAAGGGTATTGTAAAGGAAGAAAACAAATCATAAAAAGAGAAATTAAAAGAAAGGAAATACAGTACAGATTTATTTCTTTCCATTCAAAGACAGCACCCAAGACTCTGCATTAACGTTTGCTAGTGGCTAACTCCAGGGTCTAGCAGTGAAGATTTCCTGAGTATAAGTAAGCAGCCATCATCTACAAAACCTGCCTTCTTAGACCCGTCACCCAGTCTCAGACTAATACAGCTGTCAGGAACAGAGACCACATACTTAGACATTCAGATTCACTGACTCTAATGATCTACAGTCTATGAAGGGCTAAAGTCACCTGTCCAAGTACAGGGATACCTGCTTTATAGAGGCTATTTTCTAATGAATTGACAATGTACAAACTAATTTTTTTTTTTACTTTCTAAGTCTGTGCTTATATTATGTAACTCATTCATCAATAGAAGAAAATACACTATACAAGAAGAGAAGAAAAATACACTAGCCATGCTAAAACAACTCTTATCCAATGTTGTAATAATTTTTATAAACTATACTAAGTAGTCTGGATTACAAAGCAATCTTTTATGGTATGCATCTCACCTGCATGTACCCCTTCCTCTATGTTGTAAGGCTATACAATAGTCTGAGACTGGGTGATGGGTCTAAGAAGGCAAGTTTTGTAGATGATGGCCACTCATTTATACCTAGGAAATCTTCACTGTAAGAATAAATGACTGTTACATCTTCTCGTAAGAAGACTCTTGTGTATTAGAGGATTTATATAGTGTCCTTCTATTTGAGATGCTCTGTTGAGATCTGTACTGACAGTTAATGTTGTAGACAGAGAAGGACTTGTAAGCAAAACACATCCATAGATGTGTTCAGTTGCCAAAGATTATTTCCTGATTCCAGCCTCACCTGTCCCTGCAGTTAGGTTACACTCTGAT
This sequence comes from Sigmodon hispidus, assembly GCA_004025045.1. Lineage (NCBI taxonomy): Eukaryota > Metazoa > Chordata > Mammalia > Rodentia > Cricetidae > Sigmodon > Sigmodon hispidus. Next base: position 62,429 of record PVIH01010059.1, read on the forward strand.
GGGAGATTCAGGTTTGTTCCAAGTTTGGTCACCATGGTTTCATCTTCCAGGCCAGACAATGAGTTCAAGGAGCATGGCACTGAAAGTTCCACCCAGGAGTCAATCTGTCTCATAAACAAGTTGTCTGGTGCTTCTCTGAGTTTACCCAACAATACAAAGAACCCAAGCCTCCTCAGACTAACCCTGATAATCTTGCATGACCTGTGACTCTCTGCATATGTTTCTGTAAGGACACTGTGAACAGACCTCATACCCCAGATTACTCTCCCCATCTGCCTCTTCAAGTATGTGGTGCTGGTCTTTCTACAGGAGATGAAAAATGACATCATTTTCTTCAGTATCAACATATGCTGTCCTATATCTGTGTTTATCAAATTGGTTTTAAGACATCCAAACTATCTCAATGATGTCCTTTCCAGTGAATTACTTCCTTGCAGTGATTTTTTTTTGACAATATTAGAGTTCCTCTGAGTGATTGAGAAAAATTACGGAGGAAATGCTTTTGTGCTCTATGGTGAGCATCAGTTATCCTATTTAGCTATTTTATCCAATTCTCCAAAGGCCACTGACTATCTATCAAAAGGCAATATATGTTCTTGATTCTTCATCTGAGGAATGGTGAACGTGATTATTATATTAGGTGCTGTATGTGTTAACACTGAGGAGGCTTTCTATCAAGTAATTCCATCCTTCAAAATTGACTATTTTGTCTACTGTAATGTGTATGGAGATAATTAGTATGTCCTACACTAAATGCAGAATAAGTAGAGCTCAAGAGGAAGTTTCATAACAATATTTACTTTTGGGCAGACTTAGATCTGAACCTTGGAAAGCTTTAGATTTAATTATGTTATTAATTTTGATTGGCAAATTGAGATATGGGCTATTTTGTGATGTTTTAAAACTATGGTTTTATGCAGTTAGTTGAAAAAGTAGGTAATGAATATTAAAAATGGAAAGGTTTTGGTTTTTGGTTTTTACTGAAACAAATTTTATACCTTGCAAAAGCAGTAACAGTCATATGATCATTAAAGTCAAAAGCAAAAATGTGAGACATTCCAAAGCAAGAATGTGTCCATAAGAAAAGTGCAGGATAATAGACCCAGATACAGAAATCATTCTCAAAGTGTGTGATCTTATATAGTCAATTTGCATGAAATGCTGAAAGCCCAAAGGTAAGGAATACCAGCCTCTTCAGATACCCTCTCTCTCTCCTATTTCAATAGACTTTTTTCATCTCTTCAATTAATTTTCCAATCTGCCCTGGGAATTAAAAAACTTTATTGTTATGGTGTTAAACAGCTGTTAGGCCCTATATTTTTATCTTTATTATGCCAATTTTGATATCTGTAATTCCACTTAATACTTTCTAAAATACATTGGTATATTGACTTCTTTTTGGTTTGAGATTTAATATAATTACATTTTTCCTTCCCTTTCCTTCCTCCAAACCCTGCCGTATACCCCTTCACATTCTCCATCAAATTCATGCCTCTTTTTTCACTAATTGACATTACATACATATATGTATATGCATATGTGTTCCTAAATAAAACCTGTTGAATCCATGTAATGTTATTTGTATAAAAGTTTTCAGAGATGATCATTTGGTACTAGACAACCAGTTGGTGTGTTGTTTCATGGTGAGGTCTTTTCCTGCTCTCAGTCTTCCTCAGTTGCCTGTATCTCTGGTGTGTCTGAGGCCTCATAGACTTTCCCCCATATAATTTAGCATGTCCATGGGTGACATTCTTGTTCAGCTCACATTTGGGCAGTCATGTTGGTGAGACTTCATAAGTGTAGCTTTTGATATTGCTAGGAAACACAGTCTCACAGAAATCTCTCTGATCCTCTGGCTCTTAAAGTCTTTCACAATGTTCCTTGAAGCTTAGGTATGGGAGTGTTTTGTATGTCTAGCCACTGGGACTGTGTTCCAAGACTCTGCATTTTTGATTGGCTGTAGTTTCCTGAAGTAGTCTCCATCTGTTGCAAAGAGAAGCTTCCTTGATGAAGGGTGAAGACTAAACTTATCTGTGGTTATAAGGACAAATGTGTATAGATATTTAGGAAATACACTGGTTTAGTAAATTAGTGGTTGGAGATGACATCACTAGCACTAAGTACTTGGCTAGGTTTCCAGTACCAGACATGTCTTCCCTCTTGTTAAGCTGTCTGAAGACCAATTAGAGAGTTTTGAGTCAACATAAAGGAATTTTTGTCACTACTGCACCCATGAGGGTATCATCCTATACAATATCACAGTTAAGATATTCATATATATCAAAACCAAAAAGTATTTACATCACTATAACATTATATAATATTTTATCATCATTATGTGTAGCTAAAGAATTGTAACATGAAGAATTATATGTTATAATTCTGTAGCTACACATAATTTCTCATCATATATAATTCCTCTTTATTCCTGGTAGCCACCAATCCACTTTGCAGTTAATCAATTTGTTATATGAAGAATATTATATGAGTGAAAAATATTGTTTATCAGTCCTTATGTTTTCTTTACTCATTTAACATGATGCCCTCAAGAGCCATTTTGATTACTGAATGTATCTGTGGGGTGGGTTCCTCTTTATTGTTCTAAGTAATATTACATGGTACGTTTTTCTTTACTTTAACCATTCACTTAATAAAAGGCATTAAAATTTTTTACAGTTTTTGACTATTATGAACAAAACTGCTATATATATGTATGTATAGCTTCCAGTGGGCATGCAAATTGTTATTATATTGTATACATGCCCCAGAGTTGAACTTATAGAACTAAATTATGTCCAGTTTTTGGAGAAAGGGTTCCTTTCTTTAATTTCAATAATTGATATACATATTTAATTAACATAAAGTCTTTAAGGCATATTTTAGAAAATTCCTAATACTGTAATATGATGCCAAATCTATTTTTAAGACTAAAAAGCAAAAAATATTATATATCTATTAACATATAAAATAAAGATATGTTACAGTTTGGTCAGTAAAGCACTTACCTTTCAAAACTGAAGCCCCAAGTTCTACCCCTAGGATCCACATGGAAAGGTAGAGTATGACGGCATGTATTTCTAATTCTAGCCTTGGCAAGGCTGAGGCAGGTGATGATCAGTCTCAGGGTCTTGCTGGCCAGCCAGACTAGCTTTGTTGGAAAGTTCCATGTCATTAAGATATCCTGTCTCAAAAAAAATAAAGATGGAAGACCTTTGAGAAATGACACACAAAGTTGTTCTCTGCTTTATGTAACATTCACTAACATTTAATGTGCACATAAGCACTCAAAAACATATATACACAATATTTTATTTATGAAATAAAGTAATATAGAAAAAATTTTAATAATACCTATTTTCTCTCTCATTTTGGTTTCTTATCTTTACAGTCTATTTTACTTTTATTTGAAAATAGTTTATAACAAAAATACATTTTTCTAAATTTCATGTTAATGGCCAAGCAAAAACTCTAGAGTAAAACAAACAAGAATTTGAAATACACTACCAGGGAAAATTGTTTAACTACAAGTGAAGACTATAAAGGAAAAAAGAAAAAGAAAGATAGAAGGAAAGGGATAAACTATAATTTAATAAAACCAATGATATATGCTTCTTATAAGAAACTCACTATACATATAAGGGCATACATAGTAAAATTAAAAAAAAAGAATGGAAAATCTATGCAAATCCAATCCAAAATCAAGGCTATATATATATAAGATATCCAATATGACACAATACAAGCATATAAAGCAAGCAATAATAGACCTGAAGGAAAAGTCTTAATACCATAATATAATGGCAATACAATCTTAGCAACAGAAGTATTATCCAGACAGAAGACTGACAAAGAGTAGTGTTAAACTGTCCCTTACACCATTGAAATTTAAGACACCTAAAAATTTTCTCTTCAACAGAAAGAGAATACATATTCTTTAAGGCCAAAATTACTTTTCTAGCAAAATCCAAAAGGAAAATAATAAGACCAAAATCCTGATAAAAATAAATAGAAGAATTCTTCCATAGAAGACCTTAATAAACCAAATGCAACAGCAGCATATTGTTGTAATGGTGATTTTTGACCCCCTTTGGGCAAAAGGTTTGACCTGACCCCAGTGGCTTTTACTCCCCCCCAAAATGACTCAGACTTATATTAATTTCATCCTGGTTGGCTTATGTCTCAGGCACATTGCTAGCTAGTTCTTTCATCTTAATTCAACCCATTTATTTGGAGGCTCAAAGAAGTCTGTCTCACTCCACCCTCCTTCTCCTGCCTATCCTGATTCTTCCACATACTTCTATGGCACTTGACACAGACCAAAACAGTTTCTTTATTTACAGAATGATTTTCACAGCATACAGACAAACATTACCACCACAGCATATTTAAATATTATTGAGCATAGCCAAGTGGGGTACTGACCAGGGATTCAAGGATGTTTCAATATATGTATTATAAATCAAATATGACACCATATCAACAAAATAAAAGAAGGTTACATTATCTTGTCAGTAGATGAGAAAACACAGGTGATAGAATTAAACATCCCTTCATGATTAAAAGATGAAAGCTAGTCCCTTAGCCCGACTAAGAGGTGAACGGCACTCATGACTCCCAGGCCTAGCAAAGATTATAGATTCTGAAGAGCAGCCCGGGGACACAGCACCTGGAACCCCACCCATACCCAGCTCAACTCTAAACCAAAGCCAGCAGGGATGCCCCTTGCAAGCCTAACCCCTAGCAAAACCCAGCAGGAAGAACAACCTACTGCCAAACCCTCCTCCAACCCCAAACCATGTCATCACATAGTAACCCTAGTGATCTCCTCCACAACTGGAGACCCACAAACCCTTGGTTGGCCCACAACCAACTAAGAGCTGACTAATTGCTGACTAAGAGTGAACTGAGGAAGCAATGGGCAGATGCCAGTGCAAGAATACATATAACAATATAAAGAACAAAGCCAAAAGAAGCCGGTGGTTCTACAACTTTAAGACCTGAGCTTGGCAATGAAAAGGAAGCAGAATAACTTTAAAACAACTTTATGAAGATAATAGAAGCCTTAAAAGAGAATATAAAAAAAAATTCCTTAAAGAAACAGAAGAAAACATAAACAAAAAAATTGAAAGAGATTAACAAATTTCTGAAGGAAAATAAAGAAAACCAAGGAAAAGAAAACAAACAGGTGAAGAAATCATTCCAGGAATTAAAAATTAAAATAAAAGCAATATAGAAGGCACAGACCAAGGCAATGCTGGAAGAAATGAACCAGAACTACAGATGCAATATAGCCAACAGAAGGCAAGAGATGGCAGAGAGAAAATCTGGAGTGGAAGATTCAATAGTGGACATAGACATGTAAGTCAAAGAAAACCTAAAACCAAAAAGTCATAATACAAAATGTCCAAGAAATTTGGGACACCATAAAAAACACTAAAGCGGAGAATAATTGGAATTGAAGAAGAAGAATACCAGCCCAAAGGCACAACAAAATCATAGAAGAAAAAATTTCCAATCTAAAGAAGAAAATGCCTATAAAGATACAAGAAGCTTATAGAATACCATATAGACTAGACCTCTGAAAAAAGTCTGCTCACCACATAATAATCAAGCCACTAAACCTACAGAACAAAGAAAAAAATACTAAGAGCTGCAAAGAAAAAAAAGGCCAAATTACCTATAAAGTCAGACCCATATGAAAGCAAGAAGGTCCTGGTCAGATGTTATACAGACACTAAAAGAGCATGGCTGCCAACTCAGATGCTGAAAACACTTTTGACAAAGTGCAACACTCCTTCATAATAAAAGTCCTAGAGAAATCAGGAATACAGGGAAAATACCTAAATATAATAAAGGCAATATACAGCAAGCTGGTAGACAACAAACTAAATGGAGAGAAACTAAAAGCAATACCACTAAAATCAGAAGACAAAGCTGCCCTTTTCCCCTTCTCTATCCAATACAGTTGTCCAAGTTTTAGCTAAAGAAATAAGAGAACAAAAGGGGATTAAGGGGATACAAATTGGAAAGAAAGAAGTCAAACTATCTCTATTTACAGATGATATAATCCTATACAAAGGTGACCCCAAAATTCTACCAGGAGACTCCTGCAGTTAATAAACACCTTCAGGAATATAGCAGGGTGCAAGATTAGCTCAAAAAAAAAAATCAATAGTTCTCCTATACACTAAGGAAGAAAAGGCTGAAAGAGAAACAAGGGAAACATTGCCCTTTATGATAGCTGCAAATGCACTAAATATCTTGAGGTAACTCTAACCAAAGAAGTAGCAGACCTGTTTGACAAAAACTTTAAGTCACTGAAGAAGGAAATTGAAAAGGATATAAGAAAATGGAAGATCTCCCTACCCTGGAAAGGTAGGATCAACATAGTAAAAATGGCAATCTTACCAAAAGGAATCTACAGATTCAATCCAATACCCATCAAAATCCCAACACATTTTTTTCACAGACCTTGAAAGAACAATACCCAACTTCATATAGAATAACAGGTAGCCCAGAATTGCAAAACAATCCTACTCAATAAAAGAACTTCAGGAAGCATCACCATCTCTAATTTCAAGTTACACTAAAGAGCTACAGTAATAAAAAGAGCTTAGTATTGGCATAAAAACAGACTGGTGGATCAATGAAATTGAATCAAAAACCCCGACCTTAACCTTCATACCTATGAACATTGATTTTTGACAAAGAGGCTAAAAATATTCAATGGAAAAAACATAGTATCTTCAACAAATGGTTTTGAAATAACTAGATGGTAATATGTAGAAGAATGCAAACAGATCTATATCTATCACCCTGCACAAAACCCAAATTCAATTGCATCACTTAAACACAGCTACACTGAACTTGATAGAAAAGAAAGTGGAAAATATCCTTCAATGCATTGGCCACTTCCTAAATATAACACCAGTAGCACAGTCACTAAGAACAACAATCAATAAATGAGACCTACTGAAGCTGAGAGGCTTCTGTAAGGCAAAGGGCACAGTCAATAAGATAAAATGACAGCCTACAGAGTGGGAAAATATCTTTATCACCCCTACATCTGACAGAGGACTGATCTCAAAAATATATAGAGAACTCAAGAAACTAGAGCCTCAAAACCCAAATAACCCAATTACAAAGGTTCAGAGCTAAAAGGAGAATAATCAGCAGAATTACAATAGGCTGAAAGACACTTGAAAAAGTGCTCATCATCTTTAGCCATCAGAGAAATGCAAATCAAAACTACTTTGAGATACCACCTAACACCTGTCAGAATGGCTAAGATAAAAGACACAGATGACAGTTTATGTTGGAGAGAATGCAGAACAAGGGAAACACTCCTCCATTGTTAATAGCAATGTGAACTTGTAAGCCACTCTGGAATGCAGTATGGCGGTTTCTCAGAAAACTGGGAATCAATCTCCCCAAAGATCCAGCAATACCACTTCTGGGCATATACCCTAAAGATGCCCATTTGCATTCCAATGGCATTAGCTCAGCTATGCTCATAGCAACATTATTCATAATAGCAAGAACCTGGAAATAACCTAGATACCCCTCAACTGACAAATGGATTAACAAACTGTGGTACATTTACAAAATGAAATACTATTCATCAGTAAAAATAAATAAACAATTAAATAAATAAATAACAATAAATAAATAAATAACATTCTAAAATTTTCAGACAAATGGATAGATTTGGAGAATATGCTCCTGAGAAAGTATCACAAGCCCAGAAAGACAGGCATGGGATATACTTACTCATAAATAGGTTTTAGACAAAAAGCAAATGATATCCAAGCTACAAACCACAAGCCCTGAACAGCTTGGGGTCAGAAGGAACTTAAGAGAGACATTCAGTGATTCCCTAGGAAGAGAAAATATGGAAGATCTCCTTAGCAAATTTGGATCAATGGGTAGGCACCAAGAAGAGTTGGGAGCAAATCACAAGAGAATAAGATGGTTGAGTGAGAGGAACAACAAAAAGGGAGAAAAAAGAGCTGGGTGTCTTGATAGAGAAAGTAATGGGAGGTTGAAAAGAGACCAGGTGCTATGGAAACCTCCAAGAACTCACAGGATGTCCCTGGCTAGAACTCCAACCAATAGTGGAGGGGGTGCTTAAATAGGACTTCCCCTATAATCAAATGAATGACCACCCGAAGTGTCATTATAGAACCTATCTTCAGCAATAAATAGAGGCAGAAGAAGAGTTCTATAGCTAAGCACCAAGTTGAGCTACTGGTTTGGCTAAAGACAGAGATAGAGAAGAGTTTATGTGGGCAAAGGAATAGGGATTTTGAAGGAAAGTCCTACAGAGATGGCTGGTGGGAGCTTTGCGGAGCTCACTAAACCAAGAGCAGCCACTGGGGAACCATCAGGAAAGGAACTAAATCCTCCAAAGGTAGGAAAAAGTCAATTGGCATGTTCAGTATGTGGAATCTCATGGAGTAGAATCAGACTATGTTCCTGTGCATAAACTGACAACTTGGAGCCCATTCTCTACAGAGGAACATCTAACTCACTCCTAATATTGGGATGAGACAATTGGATCTACCTCAAATGGATACATCAGACTGATCTAACCCACCTTGGGACTCCTTGCCCTCCTTGGGGAAAGGATGGGGGATGGGTGAGGGGAGGCTGAGGGAGTCCTGGAAGGGACTGGTAGGATGGAAGGGAGGGTGAACAGGGGGATACATGGGATAAAACCTTTTTTTAAATAAAAAAGATGAAAGCTAATAAAGTATATAAGAAATGTAATTCGATGTAATAATAGGAAAATATAATTTATCAACAATTAGAAAATGCTGACACTTCTCCAAGACCTGGAACTAAAGGAGGTATCTACTTGTGTTGGTTATCTTTGTCTCAGGTGAGAAGAAAGAACCTCAAGTGAGGAATTATTTCTATCATATTGACCTGTGGGCATGTTTGCCAGGAATTTTCTCGATCAACAATTGATAAGGAAGTGTCCAGCCTACTGTGGGGGGATCCTTGTACAGGGAGCCCCAAATAGCATAAGAAAGAAAGCCGAGAAAACGAGGAGAAGCAAGCCAGTAAGCAGTTCCCTCTGTGGCCTCCACTTCAGCACTAGCCTTGAACTCCTGCCTCAGTTTCCCTCCATGATATACTATAAACTGTAATCCAGGTAAGGTCTTTCTTCCTCTGCATTGCTTTTGGTGAGTTTTCTCACAGCAACACGTAGCATGCTAGAACCGCATTCTTTCAACTTTTCCTCAGCATAATATTGAAAGAGCTGCCATAGATGCTAGGCAAAAGAAAGCATTAAAAACTATCTGACCAGAAAGGGAAGTAAAATTGTTGGTGTTTACTGATGCTGTGATCTAGTGGAGAGAAAACCCTGAAGAGGGAGCTGAAGAAACTATTTAGATTGATTGAATGACTTTGGCTGTGTTTTGGAGTGCAAAAATCAATGTGCAGGAATCAGGAGTGTCATACTATACCAATAACACCAATAGCAAATTAGCATGGAAATAATTCCATTTACAATAACCACATAATAAATGCATATCTAAGGCTAATTTTAACAAAAAGGTAAGAGAACTCTACAAGGAAAACAAAAAGTCATTGATGAAAGATAATGCATAAGACACAGAAAAAAAAATGGAAAGACACCAAATGTTCACAAATCAGGATGAACATTATTTTTAAAATAGCTGTGTTATGCAAAGTAATCTACATACTCAATGCACTTCCTAACAAAAATGTCATGGTACTACTTATGGAAAAGAAAAGAAAAGAACAGTCCTAAAGTTTCTATTAGAACTGCAAAAGATAGAGCCAGAGACATCAAAGTACCCAAGGCAATTCTGAACAAAACAGTAGCAAAACAGGAATCATTATACTACCTGACTTTGTTTCATGTTTTGCACTTTTTCCCATATTATGCATTTTTAGTTACATTATTTCCTCCCAGATTCTATGCACCTACTTACCTGTACAACTCCATATTCTCTCTCTCTCTCTCTCTCTCTCACACACACACACACACACACACACACACACACAAATCAAACCAAAAAAAAAAGACAAAAAAATATAAGAAAATGAAAAAATACATCTTAAAAAGGCACACAAACCCCACAAAGTCTTATTTTGTGTTGGCCAACTATTCCTGGGCAAAGGTTGTGCCCTGTGTTACGATTGACACACTTAGCATTAATCCATTGGAGAACACTTCTTCTCCCTTTCCCAGAAGATATCAATTGCAAACAACTTCTTGGTTAGAGGTGGAACTTTTTGCTTACCTCATCTCATGCCGAGATGTTTGCCTTGACCTTGTGCTGGTCTTGGAAAAGCAGTCACAGTCTCTGTGGCTCTTACATGAATCAGCCTTGTTGTATATGTAACACCAACTTTTCTTGGAGTCAACCACCACCTATGGCTCTTCCTTCAATCCGTCTCCCCTTCTTCATAGATCAGCAATTCTTGATAGGGTGGGGTGTATCCTATTTAGGGCTGAGTGCTCTAATGTTTCTCACTCAGCACATTGTCCACTCATGAGCCTCTGTGTTAATTCCCATTCTTTGAAAGAAGAAACTTCTCTGATAAGGGTTGATCAGTGCACTAATCTATTGATATAGCAATATGTCACTAGCAACATGTCAATATCTTATTCTCTTTTTCCTTTAGCAGATAGTATTAGGTTTTCTTCTAGGGATCAGCACTTATCTCGTCTCAAGTTGTTGGCTTTTATCAGTCTCAGGTTTGGGTTCCTACTCATTGAGTAGGGCCTCAAATCCAATTGAAAAATTGTTGAGGGCTGGAGAGATGGCTCAGCGATTAAGAGCACTGACTGTTCTTCCGGAGAACCTGAGTTCGATTCCCAGCATCCAAATGGCAGCTAACAACTGTCTGTAATTCCAAGATCTGACACCCTTACACAGTTATGCATGCAGGAAAAACACCAATTCACATAAAATAATAAAAAATAAATATTATTAAAAAAAGAAAAATTGTTGAATACTCCTATAACATTTGTGCCCTTATTTCACAGGTGTATTTTATAGGCAGTTTCTGGTTGTATGTTTTGCAGCTGAGTGATATTGGCAATAACTTTTCTCCTCTAGTAATGAGCATGAGTACCTTCTAGCACCCAAATGCTAGTCAGTAGGAGTGAAGCTTCTAGGTGGGCACCAGCTTGAATTTTCTCATGTTCTATGACATAAGTAAGTGTTACCTTCAATAATAGGGCCTTATCATCAGGTTATAGAGAGTAATCAATAGCCTTGCCAACAGTAAGGGGTATGATCAATAGGAACCCTTTGGCTAATAATTCAAGAAGATATTAACCTATATCTGGCAGTGGAGGTTTTACTTGGTGGCATAATATGTCTAGTTGGGGCATTGTCTTCCCCATTTTATGGTGATTCTAGTTAAATTTCTTTTATATATGTATGTATTTTAGGAAATTTTACAGTAGTAGGGTTTCCACATGGCTTTTCAAAACCCTTGTAGTAGTTAGTATCTCTCGCTATAGTTTCTCCTTTATCCTGTCCCATAATTCCCACTCCATTCAGTCTTCCTATTGTAGCTTTTCGTTCATCACTTTATAATAATGTGTTATATTTCACTTTCATTTAAAGACCCAGTTCTTCCCTCTTGTCCTTTATTACTGTAAATGAAACACACATATCTCCAGCTTAAAAGCTAATATCCACATAGAAGAGAAAACATGCAAAACTTGTCTTTTAATGTCCGAGTTATGTTTCTAGCTTTATTCACTTACCTACAAATTTTATGATTTCATTTTTTATTATAGAAAAATAATAATTTCATCATATATAAGTGCTGCATTTTCATTATCTGTCTACCAGTTGATGGACATTTAGGCTCTATTCAATTTCTGGCTATTATGACTAGAGCATCAATGAACATGGCTGAATGAGTATCTCTGTAGTAATATGTAGCCTTTCAGCTATATTGTTAAGAGTGGTATAACCAGTTCTTGTGGTAAGTTGATTTGAAGCTTTTCGAGGAACCTCTCCACTGATTTCCACAGTGGCTACAAAAGTTTATACTTCTACCAGCATTGAAAAATTATTCTCCTTTCCCTACACCGTCTCAAGTACCTGCTGTCAATTGTTCCACTAATCATGGCCATTCTGACAAGGGTAAGATGACATTTTCAAAGCAGATTTAATTTCCATTTCCTGGATCCTTAAAGATGTTGAACATTTTTAAGTGTTTCTCATCCCATTTGTGTTTCATCATTTGACAACACTCTAAACTGTTTGTTTCTATATTCTATTTTTGTTATTTGTTTTCCTGATGCCTACTGTTATTTTTTTCTTTTATTGAAAATAGATTCTTTTCTCACATGATGTATCCTGAATACAGCTTCCCCTTCTGTCTACTCTAAATTCCTTTCTGCCTCTCCTCCTATCCAGATCCTCTTCTTTGCTGTCTCTTATTAGAATAAGAACAGGTTGTTATCTAATAACAACCAAACACAACAAATAAAACATAATAATATAAAGCAAAAATCATTATATTAAAGTTGGATAAGGCAAACCATTGCGGGGGGGTGGGGGGGAAGCCCAAGAGAAGGTGCAAGAATAAGAGACCCACCTATTCTCATAGTCAGGAATCCATTGAAAGCACTAAACTGAAAGCCAGTTTACACAGAGGACCTGGTGCAGACCCATGCCAGCAGACTTTGTGCTGCTTCAGTCTCCTAGGGTTCATATGAGCTTTGCTCATGTTGATTTAGAGGATGCTGTTTTCTTGATGTCCTTCATTCCCTCCAGCTCTCACATTCTTTCCACATCTTCAGGAGTTTCGAAAGGAGAATTTGACGGAGACACTGTTAGTTTTTTGCACGTGGCACGTGAATGGAAGCTCAACACCGGGAATACCACACTAGAGTTTATTAGAGCAGCAGGCAGAGGTGTGGGTGGAAGGGAGCAGAGAAAGAGAGAGAGGGAGGGGACTTGTGTGATTTTGATCTTAGCCATTCTGACAGGAGTAAGATGACATCTCAGGGTTGTTTTGATATGCATTTGATTTCCCTAATGGCTAAGGATGTTGAGCAATTCTTTAAGTGTCTCTCACCCATTTGAGATTCTTCTGTTTAGGTCTGTACCTCATTTTTTAATTGGACTATTTGGGTTTTTTGATGTCTACTTTCTTGAGTTTTTATATATTTTGGAGATCAGTTTTCTCTCAGATGTGTGTTTGGTGATGGTCTGTACCCATTCTGTAGGCTGCTGTTTTATATTATGACAGAATGCTTTGCCTTACAGAATTCAGTTTCATTAAGCCTCATTTATTAATTGTTGATCTCAGTGTCTGTGCTACTAATGTTCTATTCAGGAAGTTATCTTCTGTAAGACTGTGTTCAAAACTCTTTCATACTTTCTCTTCTATCAGGTTTATTATGACTAGGTTGAGGTCTTTGTTATACTCGGACTTGAGTTTTGTGCAGGCCATAGAAATGGATATATTTGCATGCCCTCTTTCAGTTATGCTAGCACCATTTGTTGAAGATTCTATCTTTTTTGATTGTATAGTTTTGGTATCTTTGTAAAACTCAAGTGTCCATAGATATGTGGATTTATGGTCTTTGATTTGATTTCATTTATCTACCTGTCTGTTATTATGCCAATACCATACTGTTATTATTGCTATACCTGTGTTAATATTTTGTGCATGGAAGGATGGAACATGCTGACATACTGCAGGGAGGCCATGTTGAGTTTATTGGGGTCTGGATATCTAGCGAACAGGTGGGAGAGGGGAGGAAGGAAAGAGAGAGAGGAGAGAGAGAGAGAGAAAGTGGAGAGAGGGGGCAGAAAAAGAAAAGAGATCCCTGCCCTGTGTCTTTAAAGGGTTGTCCATTTAGACACACCCCGAGGCGTGAGAGCACACTCTGCAAGCGGGGCATGTGCATTCTGCAGGTGGGGGCATAGCCACAACATGTTGATGCTAGAATCGGGCAGCCATGCCCAGGAGGCAAGCTAGGGTGATGTTTACATGCTAAAAATAGCTCTGTAGTAGAAATTGAACTTAAGGATGATGATACTTCCAGAAGTTCATTTATTGTACAAGACAGTTTTAGCTATCTTGGGTTTTTTGTTTTTCTATTTGAAGTGGAATATTGTTCTTTCAAGGATGGTAAAGAACTGTGCTAGAATTTTGATAAGGATTTTATTGCTTCTGGTAAGATGGCCATTTTTACTGTTGATCTTACCAATCCATCATTATTTTTCATCTTCTGATATCTTCTCAGACTTCTTTCTTTAAAGACTTGAAGTTCTTGTCATACAGGTCTGTCAAGTGTTTAGTTAGAGTTACTCCAAGATACTTTATATTGTTTGTGGCTATTGTGAAGGGTTTCTTTTCATGATTTCTTCCTCAGACCATTTATTGTATGTATATATGATGGATACTTCTTTTAAAAAAAGTTAATCTTGTATACAGCCACTTCACTAAAGATGTTTATCAGCTGTATGAGTTCCCTGGTAAAATTTCAGGGGTTGTTTATGCATACTATCATGTCATCTGCAAATAGTGAAAGTTTGACTTCTTTTTTTCCAAGCTATATTCCCTTGATCTCCTTTGTTGTCTTACTGCTCTAGTTAGAACTTTGAATACTATATTAAATAGATATGGAAAGAGTTTTCAACCTTTTCCTTGTTCCTGATTGTAGTAAAATTGCTTTGCATTTCTTTCCATTTAATTTGATGTTGGCTGTTAGCTTATTGTATATTGCTTTCGTTATGTTTAGGTACATTTCTTGTATCCTTAATCTCTCCAAGACTTCTTGTCATAAAGGGATATTGAATTTTGTCAAAGGCTGTCTTAGCATCCAATAAGATGATCATGAGATTTATTTTCTTTCAGTTTGTTTATATGTGGATTACATCGATAGATTTTTGTATGTTGAACCATCCCTAAATCTCTGGGTGAAGCCCACTTGATCATGACGGATAATCTTTTGATACATTCTTGGATTCAGTTTGTGAGTATTTTATTGAGTATTTTTGCATCAATGCTCTATATTGTTCTATAATTTTCTACTTTTTTGGTGAGTCTTTGTGTGGTTTTGGTATCACAGTGACTTCAGCCTCATAAAAAGAATTTGCACTGTTTCTTCTGTTTCTATTATGTGCAATAATTAAACGAGTATTAGTAGTAGCTCTTCCTTGAAAACAGTAGAATTCTGCACTTGAACTGTCTGAACCTAAGCTTTTTTTTTTTTTTTTTAGATTTTCTTTTTTTTTTTTTTTTTTTTTTTTTTTTTTTTTTTTTTTTTTTTTTTTTTTTTTTTTTTTTTTTTTTTTAGATTTTTTTTTTTTTTTTCTTTATTTTGTATTTATCAAAGAAACAGAAAAAAGAATTTAAAAAAAAAAATGCTGAAGAGTTAACAACAACCATACAGAGGATAATAATCACAAGCATGGCTTATCAAGGGTGGAAATTCAAATAAGATCACCACACATATACTCCCCCTGTGTTCAGCTTTCACTCTGAAACTTTTTTTTCCATCCCTGTATATCCCCATTGAAGGTCCCTTCCCCCTCCCACCACATCTGATCATTTTTCTTCTCTGCAACTCCCCATCCACTCCCTTGGCAGGGAGCAGACAGTCCCATGGTCACACTGGCCCAACAATGCTTGGATCAGTCTTCACTCCCGGCCAAATCCAGTTTTGTCCCCCCTCCCTCAAGAGTG